>LGRX02015171.1:47462-65558 GCA_001247695.2 Cymbomonas tetramitiformis
CTCCGCCTCCGCTTTCGCCTCCGCCTCCGTCTCCGCCTCCGCCTTCGCCCCCGCCTCCGAGCCCGCCGCCGCCGCATCCACCACCGCCCGCCAGTGTGAGCGGCGGGGACTATGGCTGCGCTGACACAGACAAAACCATGCGGTACGAGTGCCCTCTTGGCAGCGCGTACGCAAAAAGCATGCATGTAAGTTCAGGGAGTCTTATAGATAGTATTTCCTTTAAGTGCACCGACGGTGCTGATGTGTACATCGGTCAAAAACATGATCGGAATTGCATGGTGTTCGACAAAACCAACACTTACACTACCAACCCACCGTTTGGCGCTGCCTTGGACGTGGAGACGTACACGTACGGAACATCCTGCAACCACGATTTAAATTTCGCTTGGATGGAATCGCCAAACGGTTTATGCACTTCAGGCCATTGCCGCTCAACTGGAGATTCCGGCTGTTACCAGTTGTCCCGCATTCAATGCCCGCAGTCGTACGAGCCGGTGGGATTCACGCACGTAAGACAGGATACTAACGGCGAGGGTCCACTAATCGGATTTTCTTTGTTATGCAAACATCACGACGTGTTACAGCCATAGCTTCTATATATCCCGCGCACGGATGCGCACGCAGAATCAAGTTGAAACAGGATATTCAATCCCCATTGTAAATATTCACTGACCGGGTTTACGGAAATAACCGTCTTCGATAGTCCTGGTATGGACCCAGATGCTTCCAGGGTGATTGGATTTACTTACAGTTGCCAAAAGTTAACCTAGGTTTTTGCTATTTGTTTTTGCAAATTGAAATAACTGTTGGGTGTTGACAGCGAATTACCATAAACTTAATAAATTTTGATTGGGTTTTGTCAAAACCACATCAACAAAAGCGTGTCGCAGAATAATCGTGCTTGCGCGAAGCTTGAAAATGCAACATAGTAACAACTTTACATCTGCCTAATAGACAGTAGGAGCGCGCGTTTCACACGCCATAACCTAACCCGAAACAATCGTGTATGTATAAATACCTTGGTCGCGCATCGGTAAAATAATTCGGTGGACGTTAAAAAATCATGCCGAGCGTATGGTTGGCCCCGAAATCAAACTATCAACACTATCCCAACAGCTGCGGATGCTGCGCGTACTGCCAATGCGTAGACCGGGTACCGTGTAATTCGAGCGCGTACGCTTACTGCGGTCCGATAACAATCTTGTTGAGCATTTTTTTATTTCCCTGCAGCTGCTTCTTCCCTTGCGACGCGGTACCAGACGGAGTTGGTAGAAAACTGCAATTACCGGGGCAAGCCGGTGTCAAAATGCCGTCACGCCAAACAATGAGACGGTAAGGTGCGTGCAGCACAACGTTGCAAGTCGGAGAGTTTAGCAACGTGGTTAGTAATCGACGATATAATCGTGTGTCGCAGTGACCTTACGGTCCGCATGACCGCTACGAAGCTACAGAGGTTGCAGTATCTTCGGGGTCTTGAAACCCGTCGATCGGGACGAAGGTTGCACTGGAATTTTCTACGCAAGATCGCTGTAGATGATATAAATTTATATAGTACATAAGCGGTCCGCGAAGCTCGTAGTGCTTAATCGCGTTCAAAAAAATAACATGATTCATGTCAAAAACTTTGAGACTATCATAAATTTCTTGCAATTCAATAACAGGTGTCGTGCAATTTTCAATGTACTCATCCAAATTGCTTAATACATTTTTAGATGGAATCTTCCTGAATTCCTTATTTAGTTCGCCTGTTGAATAGCACAAGGCATCATACGTCACTACGCAGTCTCGAGCGCGCGGCGCCGCTCCACCGTCGCCAGCCGTTTCTGCGAGCGGCGATGCGCGCTTTCCAGTTGACGCACGCGTTTACCGCACGGTACCGGGTTGCCTTTGTCGTCGTGGTTGGGTTTGTACTCCTGCAGCTGGTGAAAATTCGTGTAGGGCAGCGTGGCTATTTTAATCTCCTCGGCCAGTTTCCGAATGCTTTGCGCGGTCGGCGCGTCCATGTCGATCAGTTTTTTGCAGAAGGTGTCCGAGAATTGCTCGCGTACGTTGAGCTGTTTCTTGTTCATCGCCTCCGCGGCCGCGTTGACCCGAACGCCGTTCTCCTTGAGATACTGCCGGGTCCAGCCCTCAAAGTTCCACACGCTCTGGTTGTGGATGTTCTCCACCTCCTGGTACACGCGTGGATCCTTGACCCCCTTCGCCTTGATGATGCCGCGCATCACCTTTCCCATCTCCTTCTGGTCGCCGCGCGCCTCCTTCCACAGAGTCACCCATTCCGGCGGGCCGTTCGTCGCGCTGGTGTCGGTCCTCAACAGCACCTGGGTGTGCACGCCGTTCGCGTTGTCGTAGTTTTGCACAACCTCTCCGGCGAGCGTCAGATCGCCCTCGCGTACACGACGCTCCAGTTCGAGGTAGTATTGGCGGACGCGTTTGCCCTGCGCGGTGCGCGCCGACATGCAGATGGCTTTAAAGCAGTCCGCGGTGATCATGATCGTTTCGCAATTGCCGTGTTTTTCAAGCGGGCTGGTGATGTCCGGTGCAAAGTTTTCCAGCTTCATGGTGTAATCCACGTCCTCCTCACAATTTTCTAGCAGGTGAGCTTTTGCCTTAATTTTTTGGGTAAACCCCAACCACCCGTACGCCTTGTCAAAATCGATGACGAATAAACAAGCACATTGCTTTGTCTTCTCGTGCACCATTTTAAACATAGCCTCTATGTCAGTTTTCCAAATATGCACGACCTCGTCTTCGCGCGTATCCGCGTTCTTAGTGAACAGTTTGGTATTCAGCAAACTTAACTTTCCGTCGGCATGATCCGCAAGAAACCCATCCACGTCATAGTACCGCGTGTTCCCTTGTGTTCGTTTTGTAGTTATATATCCTTTATCGCTCCACCCGCGCAAAATCCGGCCTGATATGCCGAGTTTCGACGTAGCTATCTTTGTACTTACAAATTTTTGAGACATGTCTTGCGTTTATGAGACCTCCTTTGCACGTGTATTTATACCGTCACGCAAAAATTTACCATTTTGTTCACATGCACGGGTGCAACTTTTTTCACGCGAAGTGAAAATTTCTCACGCCGACGAACAATCGTAGCTTCACGTATCGGGAATTTTCCGGGTGCTACCAGAACGTGGCGTGTCACGAAGTTGAGCAACACGCACAAAAATCAACGTTCGGGTTAAAATGCGCAGCGTGGATACCATTTACAACATCGGCAAAAAATCTTACATTTTCTCCCCCGACAGACGGAGAAAATGTTAATTTTTTTACCAGCGCAATAAATGGTATCGACGCTGCCTAATTCGACGCGACCGCTTATTTTTTATGCGTGTCGTGCAAAGTCGTGATCGCACGTCACGTTTTGTCAATGAATTTGTCAAAGTGAATGACGGTAAGTGGTGAAGCATACAGCACAGGCCGCGTTTACATCATACCGCGTTCGTTTTTTCGTCTCCATTCTGCTAGCTCGCGACATCGTTTAGTGTACTTATGCACACAGTCGTTCTCAGTCTACAGAAGTTGGACTGATCTGTGGCGACGTAGAAGAATACATGTAAAAACATATTATACGGGCACTGCGGACACCTCATCTAGTGTGCTCACAGCCGCAAACCCTCCAGGATCCGCTGCATAATCTCTCGATCCGCGTTGAAATATTGAGCAACCTGCCTCGTGTTGCCGCCAACCTTGCGAGTGCTGCGCGGCAGCTCGAAATCGGCGTGAGCCTCCGTCCACGCGCGAGCCATGCGCGAGCCGAAATTTTTCAGGATGTTCGCGCTCGGCGAAATGCCATTCTCCGTCAGAAACCGACTGATGGTTAACGTCGGATTCGCGGGCGTGCCGCGGCGCCACCAAGCGGATTCCCACGCGTTCACCTGAGTAAACCGACCGCCACCGAACGCATCAACGGCCGATCCGCCTCGAAGTAGCGTTTGCAGCCGGGCGCGTGAAATCCGGTCTGCACGTTTTGCACCGTGCCGACTTGCTCCGGAATGGTTTGCACCCCGTGCGTTTTGCGCCAGGTTTTTGCCAGCCTGCGGCCGAACGTGTTCACGATGCCGGGTTTGGATTTGAGCATCTCCGAATATCGTGCGTGTTCGGGCTCGCTCGGATCCGCCAAAAAATCCGCGATCGTCGGATCCGCGTTTTCCGGGGTGCCTCGCTTGTGCCACAGCTCGAGCCATCGACGTTCCTCGGGCGTCACCTCGCGAGCGCCGTCGGCGTTGGCGGCCGGGACGGCCTCGTTTTCGTTGGTGTTGGTGTTGTTGTTGGTGGTGTTTACGCTGGGGTTGTTGGTGGGGCTGTTGTTCACCGTCACGTTCACGGCCGGCGCGGGGGGCGGTGCTGCGATCGCGGGCAGCGCCGAACTTGCGTCCACGCCGGTCGCCAGCTTCACCAAGTTCGTGACCATGTTGTGTATGTGCGCACGATATACGCCCCGCTCAGCTTCTGAGAGGCCCGGTAATTCCAAGCAACTCTCGAGCATGGATTTGATGTCCAAAGAATTCTTGATTTTCAAGTCGCGTTCAAAAGTGATTTTCCGCTCCTGCATCTTGGTTTTGTGATCCTCACTTCGTTCCTGCAGCTGAAGCTTGCGTTCCTCACTTCGGTCCTGCAAATTGGTTTTGTGATCCTCGTCGAGTCGCTCCTGCTGACGTTGGTGTTCCTCACTTCGTTCCTGCATTTTGGTTTTGTGATCTTGCAGCTGAAGTCTGCGTTCCTGCATCTTAACGTCGTGCTCCTCGTCGAGTCGCTCCTGTTGACGCTTGCGTTCTTGCAATTCGCAATCCACCTCTTCGGAGTCGCGTTTGCGCTTGAGCTCCGAATCGGTCTGTCGCACCACCCACTCGTCGTCGGCTCCGGGTCGGCCTTCACGCGTAAGACCCTCCGTGTGCGTACCATGAAGCAGATCGTGGCGCTCAAGCACCTCCTTGGCGAGCGTCACGTCGCCTTGGCTATAGCGATAATAGACGATCGCCACCTCAGCGTGCTTGGCGGGCGAGATCCACTGGGCCAAGCAGAGGAAAAGCACGGGGTGCACAAAGATGGTAGGGTATCCTCTAGAACCCATATAGTGTTGTTCAATAATCGGCTTTTCCAGACGCGTTTCAAGCTCGTTGACAACTTTCTTGGTACTTTCAAGTCTGTAATAACTTTCCCAACGTTTGCCATTATTCCGACAAAACGAATGAACATTCGCATAATTGTTATCAATACAAATATCTGTGTCGATGTCGCAGTTGTATTCATACACCTACATTGTACACAGCGCATCTCAGTTTTGAACATCTAAATCGTTGCATAACCAAAAAAAAGGAGGTCAGATTTTTGAAAAAAAATCTAAAATAATATATAACATCTAGCACAAATCCGTGTTTCTTTAACCCGTATGTGTTTGCATGAGGTTGTGAAATCAAATGACCAATCAGAACAATACACGTGGCAGTCATCATTTGTATGACACGAATGACACTCACCTTGCCATTTCTCTTCCATCGGCGATGTGTCCCGTCCGAGTCGGACGTGTTCGCGGTCGCAAGTACAAGATTTGGGGCCACAATTTCTTCGTCCACAGCGTCCATATCATCGATGGCGACGGCGGGGTCGTCGGTCTCGAGCACCTCCTTGGCGAGCGTCACGTCGCCTTCGCTATGCATGACCTCGTCTTCGCGCGTATCCGCATCCTTAGTGAACAGTTTGGTATTGAGCAAACTTAACTTTCCGTCGGCATGATCAGCAAGAAACTTATTCACGTCATAGTACCGCGTGTTTCCAGGTGTTCGTTTTGTAGTTATATATCCTTTGTCACTCCACCCGCGCAAAATCCGGGCTGAAATGCCGAGTTTCGACGTAGCGATTTTTGTACTCACAAAATTTTTAGACATGTTTTGCGTTTATGGGACATCTTTTGCACGTGTATTTATACCGTCACATAAAAATTTACCATTTTGTTCACATGCACGGGTGCAACTTTTTTCACGCGAAGTTAAGTTTCACACGCGCCGACAAAAAATCGTAGCTTCAAGAATCGGGAATTTTCCGGGTGCTATACAAATTTGACCAACCGTGGCGACGTTGCGTGAGACGCGCAAAAAGTAAGGCTTAGGGCGGGAAAACGCAAGCTTGCCACTGTTTTTGGCACTGGCAAAAAATCGTACATTTTCTCTCCCTGTGGGGAGAGAAATTTGTCTCGTGCAACCTTCGCCCGTGTTCGACCATGCGTGAATCCGAATTCGACGAAATGCGCCTTGCGATTGCGACGTCGTGTAGAACGCACAAAAAAAAAGTTTTCGAACCCAAATACGCATGAGCGCCAAATACGCGTGCCAATTGCACCAGAGTAAATTTGTTAGTCGCAATCGCCCATTCTACGGCGTCCGCGTTATCGACGGCAAACGCAGGAGCAGTTTGCACGTTGTGGATCTAAGTATAATTATGACCAGAATTGACTTATTTTGTCTAGTTTAAGTCGCTTGGCGGTAGTTTCTAACGCGTTGCATTTTTTGCTACGTTTGGGTTTTGCAGTGGCGCATTCCTCGGAGCATTTGAAGATGTTGTTAACTTGACTTGCGTACTCAGTTGCAGTTTGGTATTGTTGTCGTTCAGCTCGCAGCGCGGCCTTCTCTGTAAGCAGACGTTCGCGCGCAACTCGCACAGTTTCCAACTCCAGCAAATTTTTTTCATGCGCGAGCAGCACCTCGATGGTATCTTCAGATGCAGATTCGGGAGCTCGCTGCGATGTGAATGGATCACTCTCTCCTTCACACTCGAGAGTGAGCGCTGTCGATCTTGCGGTCGTTGATGAGTTTGGTTCTGCTGGCGCAGCAGTCTGCATCGGCACATCTTCGAATGTGGTACGCACACCAAGAATTTTGGCCGTTTCTTCAATTTTAGGTTTGAGTCTGTCGTTGTCTTCTTTACTCCCGAATAAATGAACGCGTTGATGATGATTTGGGTAATAAATGGCGTAGCAGGTTACCTGACCAAAAGCGTGTTTCCATAAAAATACAGCTTTTACTTCGATAATTTCTGTCGCAGTCAATACATCAATTTTCCCATTCGGAGTGTCCATCTCGACGGTACCTTTTAAGCTGGCTGCCAAGCTGTCACGTACGCGTGCTTCTTGTTGATCGCTGCTTGGTCGGTAATTGCGTAATCCGCCCAGAATCGTATTTGCAACATCCAAATGTGTTTTTTTTAATTTTGTCAAGAATTTCGAAATGTAGGCCGTATCCATACCACACCAATGCATAGCAAACAAAAACAGTTGGGGATGCACAAACTTCTCGGGATGTCCTCCCCCACTTATGTGGTATCGTTTGATGGAATTACCAGATTCCAAGCCGTGCAAATGTTCGAATGCAGAAATCGCTGTTTTTGTCGTCTTGAGTCTATGAAAATTTTCAAATCGTTTGCCAGCATTTCTCATCAAATCAAAGACATTGATGTACCCGGATTCTTTATGAAAGTGCACACGCATTTCGGCATCCCAGTGAAATTCGTCGGATAAAGCCAAGCTTACCCCCTTCGACAAAGGGCGAACCGGGCGCATCTCGGAGTCTTGTGTGCGCTTAAGCTCCGAATCGGTCTGTCGCACCACCCACTCGTCGTCGGCTCCGGGTCGGCCTTCACGCGTAAGACCCTCCGTGTGCGTACCATGAAGCAGAACGTGGCGCTCAAGCACGTTCTTGGCGAGCGTCACGTCGCCTTCGCTATGCACGACCTCGTCTTCGCGCGTATCCCCATCCTTAGTGAACAGTTTGGTATTGAGAAAACTTAACTTTCCGTCGGCATGATCAGCAAGAAACCCATCCACGTCATAGTACCGCGTGTTCCCAGGTGTTCGTTTTGTAGTTATATATCCTTTGTCGCTCCACCCGCGCAAAATCCGGGCTGTAATGCCGAGTTTCGACGTAGCGATTTTTGTACTTACAAAATTTTCAGACATGTTTTGCGTTTATGGGACATCTTTTGCACGTGTATTTATACCGTCACACAAAAATTTACCATTTTGTTCAGATGCACGGGTGCAACTTTTTTCACGCGAAGTTAAATTTCTCACGCCGTTGATAAATCGTAGCTTCAGGCATCGGGAATTTTTCGGGTGCTATACAAATTTGACCAACCGTGGCGACGTTGCGTGAGACGCGCAAAAAATAAGGCTTAGGGCGGGAAAACGCAAGCTTGCCACTGTTTTTGGCACTGGCAAAAAATCGTACATTTTCTCTCCCTGCGGGGAGAGAAATTTGTCTCGTGCAACCTTCGCCCGTGTTCGACCATGCATGAATCCGAATTCGACGAAACGCGCCTTGCGATCGCGACGTCGTGTAGAACGCACAAAAAATAAGTTTTCGAACCCAAATACGCATGCGCGCCCAATACGCGTGATAATTGCACCAGAGTAAATTCGTTGGCCGCGACCACCTAGTCTACGGCGTCCGCGTGATCGACGGCGAACGCGGGAGCAGTTTGCACGTTGTGGGTCTAGGTTTGATTATGACCAAAATTGATTTAATTTTTTCAGTTTAAGTCGCTTGGCGGTGGTATCTAAGGTGGTGCGTTTTCTGCTGCGTTTAGATTTTGCAGTGGCGCATCCCTCGGAGGATTTGAAGGTGTCGTTATCTTGACTCGCAGATTCAGTTGTATTTTGATATCGGCGTCGTTCAGCTCGCAGCTCATCTTGCTTTATGCCCGGTATTTTCACACGATCCTTGGTTAAGGATATTCTGGAAGTGATATCAAGCTCCTGCATCTTTTGTTTGTATTCCTGCAACTGAAGTTGATGTTCCTGCATATTTTGTTCGCGTTCCTCTCTGGAAGTGATATCAAGCTCCTGCATCTTTTGTTTGTATTCCTGCAACTGAAGTTGATGTTCCTGCATATCTCGTTCGCGTTCCTCTCTTGATAGCTGCAACTGATACTCTGTTTTTTTTATCCTTTTGTCCAGTTCCTCGTTTGATCGCTGCCAATAAAGCTGTTCTTCCTGCATCTTCTTTCTGCGTTCCTCGTACTCTTTTTGCATCTGAAACTCGCGTTCTCGGTCTAGTCGCCGCTGCTCGCGTTCCAACATTTCGGAGTCACGTTTGCGCTTCAGGTCGGCGTCCGACTGTCGCAGCACCCACTCGTCGTCGGCTCCGATTCGGCGTCTACGTGCCAATTCCACCGTGTGCGTACCCTTCTTCTTGTCGTTGTCCTCGATGATATCTTTTACGAGCGTCACGTCGCCGGTGATATACCGATAATATAAAATTGCCATTTCGGCTTGCTTGGCGGGAGATGTCGTTTCCATGTCCGTTGGTCACTTTTTTTAACGGCAACGCGCGTGCGTGTATATATCGCACTCTTTTGTTAAAGGTCTACTTTTTTTCTGGGTCGAAATCACCCTTCGTAATTGCACGCGGGTGTCTATATTCAATGTAAAAAAGCAAAGTTCAATTTTTTTGGGAGGCAGTCGTTCGGACTACCTTTCGTGATCGCACGCGGGTGTACATGATCAGCGCACTTTTTCCTATGAATTTTTTGCTCGAGTCAAAGGTGCTCACGCTCACGCGGTCATTCGCGCATCGAGCCTTCACCGCATGTGAATTTGTGGGAAACGCGTGCGAAATGAGCATTCGCGCCAGAATACGCAGCGTCGATACCATTTCCTACGTCGAGCATGGAAAAATGGACGCGTTCAAAACGGAGTCGACACCGCGTATTCTGACGCGAACGCCTGTTCGATACGTGCTCCGAGCAAAGTTGCGATCGCGTGTTACGCCTGGTCAAAGTCGGGCGAGTGCATGATCGTAAAATCGCACTTATAATTTTTTGGGGCTCGAATTTGATCGTACTCAAAAACGGCTCCGCGCTTCTTTTCGTTCGCGCGGATGTATTGATATGTATTTATTACAAGTGTAGTAAATTATAATGCCGCGTTACACTTTAATCGGTCGCCTGTCTCGGATGCAGCGAACGAGCCCGGTTTCACTTCAAATGTCTTCAGCGGCGATCGCGAATACCTAATGTTTGCAACGCCGCGTCTTCACAGGCGAACGCTTGTTTTGAACGCCTCTAGCGAGATTTGATGATCGCGCGCCACCAGTTTCCAAAGTCGAACGACGGAGTGCGACGCGTCGAACACTTCGCATCGTCCGGGATGAAAAAATGGGCGCGTTCGGAACGGAGCCGACTCCGCGTATTTCAACGGGAACGCTTGTTCAATACGTGCTCCGAGCAAATTCGCGATCGCGCGTTACCTTTGGTCAAAGTCGGGCAAGTGCATGATCGTGAAATCACGCGTACAATTTTCGGGAGCTTAAATTTGATCGTACCCGAAACCGGCTCTGCGCGTCGTTTTGTTTGCGCGGATGCATTGATTTGTATTTATTAACATGACAGTAGATCATAATGTCGCGTTGCACTTAAGTCGGTCGCCTGTCGTGGATGCGGCTAACGAGTCCGGTTTCACTTCAGATGTGAGTGAAGGTGTCTTCAGCGGCGATCGCGTATGCCTAATGTTATTCGAGCTGCGTTGGTCACAGGCAAACGCTTGTTTTACACGCGTTTCTTAAGATTTGATGATCGCGCACGACCAATTTCCAAAGTCGAATGACGGAATGCGACGCGTCGAGCACTTTGAATCGCCGGGAATGAAAAAAACGGACGCGTTTAAAACGGAGCCGACGCTGCGTATTTTACCGCGAATGCTTGTTCAATACGTGCTCCGAACAATACCATTCCCGAAGTTGGCAAAAAATCGTACATTTTCTCTCCCTGTGGGGAGAGAAATTTGTCACCGGTAAAACAGCGTCAGTCGCCGGTCATGCACGACTTCTAACCCTACAAAACGTGACGTGCGATCACAAAGTTGCATACAACGCGCAAAAAGTTAGCTCTTAAATCCAAATACGCAACGTCGATGAACTTATCATCGTTGCACGGTCGGGCACATTTGCTTCTACGAATGATTCTGATCCGTCAATTTCTCCCGCGAACGATTTAGTGGGAACACCGCCGGGACATGGAGACCCAATTGTTTTACTCAGGGCCGCGCCAACTTGGTGCACTCGGTGCACCTCTAGTGGCTAGTGTTTTCCAATGGCCTTCCTGCAGTGACTAGCTGTGCGGTGCAGTTGGAGCCCCAAGAGGGCTTAGTTACTTTAGGGATTTATGTGGGATTTATGTAGCAGAAATAAGTTTACACGAACCCGCATTCGTTCTGGGCAGATGCTCTTCCCCATGAAACCAAAATCCATCGAGCGGAAAACGCAGCCTTTACAACCATCAGGAAGAATACTCCACAAACCGTGAACGTATATATTCATACAGGATGCAATTTTCACGTACCGGCCGATTCGACCGCTCGTCCCGTACGCATTTATACGAACGCCCAAACTTTAAACAGCCGTCCCTCGTTACGGTAAACATACGCAGAGTCGGCACTGCCCATCTCGGGGCTCTACAAACGCGAAACACTCACTCGCATCACCAAAGGCGACGCCCGTGCGGTCGCGTCATGACCGAAGAGCGCAGCGAAACGCCTTGGAAGCTGTACGACGCGCCGCCTCCTAAGAAGGGCGTGCTGCAGCTCGTCGGAGGGTCGTCGCATCTTGTGGACGGCCCTTTCGATCTGCAACGATTGCGCGCCTTACTGGGCGACTGTGACATGGTGCAGATGGTGCCCGTCATCGACGACGACGAATGGGCGGAGAGCGAGCTGGTTTTGTGGGTGGACGAAGACGGGCGCAACAAAAACTTGCCCTCAAACGCCGAAGCCACCGATGTGTACGGCGAGCACGTGTGCGGCGGCTCCATCGTCGGGCCTCTGCTTGTGATCAACCTGGGAGACTGCATTTGACCGCGTTTAAATTATTAATAAAACATGTTCACGCGGTTACGGTTTTATACTGCCGCACTTGCAAAACGAGCATCACCACCCCAAACACCACAATCACCAGCGCGTGGTAGTGCAACGACGACCGTTTCGTGCGCGCGTTTACCCCTGGTCGAAGCGTGCCATCCCTTTTCGGCCCAAACGAACAAATCTTCGTTCCGCGGACGTGGGTGTCTGCGACAAAAGGCGCGCCCCGTGCCACGTTTTGCGCGTTTGGCATCCAAAATCGTTATGCGCGCACGGAGGCCATCCGCAACAGCTCGTTCGAAGGAAAAACTTGCGTGCGTTCGGTGACGCGTTAGCGGCGAACGTTGCGCAAAGGTCGCACCCACGGGTGCGACCTTCGCGATTGCGCATTTCACCCTAACCGTGCGTGATTCGCTGTTTGTTTTTTTCGCGATTTTCGTGCACGCGTTTCATATTCGGCTTCGACGTTAAGTTGCGGATCGATGCGGATTAATAATATAAATACCAACGCAGTTCACAGTACGCAGTATCAGAAATGTCGGTTCAAGTATCGCAATGCGCAACGACCAAGATAAATGTAGGAATATATCCATATAAAACGTGTATGCCCTTTGTAAAGGGAAAACTTATTGAGGAATGTGCGATATGTTATACCAGCGCACCGCTTGAATTGCACGGTACTACTACAGACGTTACGAGTGACGACTCCACGCAACATTTCGAGGACGCCGCCGCAAACGAACCGACGGATGATGCTACGCGTGAGTCTGGCACAGACTCGGTATATAAGTGTGCAGCATGTGGCAATACTTATCATTACCGCTGTGTAGACGATTGGATTAATAGTGCTCATTTAGCACGACAACAGTTGCCAGCAACATGTCCAATATGTAGAGCAAGGCTCCCTGAGGGGCGTTGTAGGTACGTTGGTTTGAAAATGAGTTTTGACAAAGATTATGAGGGATGTACGCGTAATAACTTCCGCGCCATAAAAATGGATTACATAACTAGCGACCAAGCATCCGTGCTGACGCACGAGGTTTTCATCGTCTTTGTAGACCCGCACGGATTAATTGTAGAGGAATGGTACAAAGAGGGCGCGGAAATGAGAATATGTAGGTATCAAAACGAAGATTTCACAAAGTTTACGGTAAGCAAAATAGACAATGAGGTTGGGTTTTTTGATGGCCCTCGCGTGCGTAGACAAGAAAAGAAAGATATCGGCGATACTTTTACCGTCGTCACCACCGGCGACCGCAATCGACACCCGTCCCAACTGTACGATAATGTATACGTCAAGCTAAATGTCCTCAATTTTAATCGCTTCAAATTTCAGTTGTTCGATTTGTATCCATTAACGATATATCACGTAGATTTGGTTCAAGGTAAAACCATCACAAAATACGACTACGATTACGTAGGGAAAGAAGCGTGTTTTGCGCTGCATTTGAACGTGAACCCATTAAACGGCGCGTTGACGAAAATTGAGTCCACCGACGACCCAACGCCAAAGTTTGTCTTAACTGTCACGCATGATGAGCTTTTGGCTGTAACAGCCGCGGACTACAATTGCCGTATGTTTTGTGGCCCATGGAATGCAACTGGAACGACAGAATCTGATATCACGCTCGGAAAAGGAATACCATGCGACGAGGAATTCGAAGCCAGAATAAGTGTGGGGTTTCCTAGCAACGAGAAACACTTTTACATCTTAGATTATTATTATTTTAGTCGATAGGGACGCCGTGACGCGACAGTATGCTAGTCGTAGTATAATTTGAAACATGATTGCAAATATCGTAATTAACAGCACCTCCTTAGTTGGATTCCGCCCGTGTCTTTGAAGATACACAAAAGGCGTTGCACGGGTTGTAATATTATGGGATACGTTTTATTAAAGCTCACTTACGGCGCGTGTCCGTTTTTACGAGCTACGTTACGACCGTGTGTGAAACGCACAAGATATGAGCGTACGGACCAAAATACGCAGCCTTCACACCCTTCTCGACGTCGGCAAAAAATATGTCCCGTGCAACCTTTGTCCGTGCTCGGCCTAAACCAAACCGCCGCGATGGCGTAGTGAGTGGCGGATCGTGATCTGACACAAGCAAAGCTGATTTAAAATTCTAGCGCAAATGCAAGCACCTGCAGCGGGTTTTTTCGGAATTCCGCATACGCACACGGCAAATATCTTTTCCAGGAGCTTTCATTGGGATCGCAAACTCAGCAAAAAAGCACGGCCGGCATTTACACCACGATCGTGCAGGTGTCCGCGTATCTTTCTTTTACGCGCTGCTTGATTGCATCTGGTTTCTAAACGAATACGAGCTGACCTTTCTGTACGTTTGCGCAAACATAATTCAGTTTATACAGGTGTTCAACTTTTTTATAACATTCGCTGTTGCGCATGCTGTGTTCAAGGCGCCCTCGATCCACGCGCTGAATGTTGGATCGTACGCTTCCCCGACGAAGAAAATGCGATGGTCGGTGGATATACCGTCCCTGTATTCTATATGTTTAGATAAATCTGTTTTGGGATCCCAAACGTGGTAGGCGTTGGGCGAATGGTAATCGATGTAGTCTGCATCGATCGCGTCAATAGTTTCATCCTCGGGTATGCCAAAGCTTTCCACCAGCACGGTCCTTAGTAGATCATCGTAGAACTTTATATTTTCATTCAACTGTGCAGCCGCATCGGAATCGCAGTACGCCAGGAGGAAGTTGTAACAATCGTCCGTGGCCTGTGGTTCGAATATCATGGACCACAGAGGCGATACCCGTTGAAATTCTGCCACGGTGGTGAGCACGTGCAGATATGACACCCCATGGGTTTTCAGCATTTCCCCGGCAGCCTCACGCGCCTTCGCGGCTAATGTCGGGTTTTTCAGCTTTACAAAGACGCGCATAGACGCTTTTGGGGTGATCGTCTCGTTTAGGTATGCTATATATTGCTTAACAGCTGAAGGCACTTTTTCGCCTAATTTAAACTTTTGCAACGCCGCAACGGGTGCGGCGACCACCAGATAAGCGCATTCGTACTTATCAGTTTTGCTGCGTACGATCCAGCCTTGGTCGGTTTTATCGATGGTGTCCACCTCCTTATTGAAATGTAACCGCACCCGTTGTTGTTTATTTTTCAACCGCGCATGCAACGGGGTCACCAGCGCTTTTCGATAGTCGCCGCAAAAACATTTCTTCCTCTGCAAAGCCGAGTCCTGGCGCTTTATTTCGTAATCTGCCATTTCGCGGTACCACGGTACCGCCTCGCGGAGTATTTTTATCTGCCCCTCATTAGCAACATTTTTTAAAGCTTCGTGCTCCATTTTCCCTGCCAAATCTTTTAGTATTTGCGTCGCCGCCGCGTATTCAGCTGCATGCACGACCGCGTCCTCACCGCGGAGCGTGCTGTAGAAGATGGTTGAGTTCGGATCTAATTCCTCGAAACAACCACATTCGGCATTGTTCTTTGTGAGAAGATTATTTAAGTGTGTGTGCCTTTCAAGGTGGTACGATGGGCCCATGTTGTGACCCTCTTTCGTGACTATGAGTCCTCCGACATCTGCGGATCCTTCGATCCCACAAACGGTCATGCCCTTTTCTTCCGAGACCAGATCCGCGATTTGCATACCACCGATGCCGAGGCCGATAACGATAACCATGGGATGTTCTGGTGTGCCAGAACCGGTTCGGTGCGCACTCGTCATGAAAACGGACATGCTTACGGCGGTCGCGTGCAGGCCATTATCGCGCGCGCGTGTGTGTATCTATATTTTCGTGCAAGCGGATCGGGTCACCGTATTCTTAACCGAATGCGCTGTACGATTTTTCAATGATGGGACTCCTCCCGTGCTAAGACGGTATAAATATACGAACGCCGTACGGTAGAAATATTTTATACGTTTGGCGTGGAGACGTCGGCAAGCATGTCGGTAACGTATATACTGTTCGCGCCGCCGGAAAAACGTAAATACCAAGAGCGTAGCGATAGCGAAAACGATGTTGAAATCTTGTATGACACTACTGACGATACAAGATTGCCACCAATTGCCGCGGTTTCCGGGCAACGAGGAACAAGTGCAGCAGCGCAAGTACACGAAAACGCCAAAGACGATCCAGACTTCCATCCCGTAAATTCTGAAGCTTCATCCGAAAACGGAGACGCGGAGGATCGGGAACAAGCCGATAATGGAATGCTCGCAGAGGGACACACCATTTCGGCGGAGCATGCTAACGTCGCGGGGCGCGTCGGCAAACTCGGCGTTAGAGATGATGACGACGACCCAGACTACGTTCCCGAAGATTCTGAAACATTATCCGAAACCGAGGACGCGGGACGTTGGAAAGAGGACGAATATGGTACACTCGCAGAAAAACACACCACCCCGGAGATAAAAGTTTTTGAAGACCCGTCGGAAGCGGCGGAGCATCTTTATGAAAACGGATACGTACTGCTAAATTTTATGGATGAAGAGGAGATTTCTGCTGCGCTTGAAGAATTCCAACGCACCCTGTGCGAAGATCTCCCCGAATTCAAACCAAAAAATTGTAAGAGGAACGAGAAATGGGAGTACGGCTGCACCGGGTTCGGCGCGGTAAACACCGCTAGCAGCTTTCATAATCGCTTCGTTCGTGCAATTCGTCTGCGTGCGCATGTTGTTGTTGCTAAGGTGCTAGATGATTACCGAAAAAAAAACAAGCACCCTAAAGCAGAAGCTGTAAGACTGCAACAGCTTTTTGGCCGTATGAGCGTGCGGGTTCGTTCGCCCACGCCCGAGTTATGGCATCAAGACAACGCCGAAACTTCGCAATACGGGGACGGCGACTACCGCGAAGCAAACATTTCAGAGCCATTGCCCGATGTCACCTTCGGTGGATGGATCGCCTTCAACCAAGGCAAAGATCCGGTCACCGGAGAGTCCGTACCGCAAGGCGCTTCTTTATATTCCAACAGTCACGGTTACGTCGTGCCAGCAAAAGCAAGAAGACAAGGCAAAAACATGGGCTTCGGGAAACTAACATACGAAGACGTGACGTCTCTGATCGAAGACAGGGGTGGTCGCAGCGCGGGCAATCCAACACTTAAAACGCTCGTGCGCACTCCTCCGGGTACGATTTTCCTCATGCATCAGACGATCGTGCACGAAGTGAGGGCCGTAAAACCGCCGGAACCGATGTTTCGGTTATACCTGCAGTTTCGCCTGACGAGCGACGACAGAGATCTCCTCGAGTTTGGCAACAAAGAGATTTCGCCGGATACTGTCAGTCACGCGCAGGACGGGGATCATCGCGCCCAAAATGTGGACGACGTGTGCGAAAATATGCGTGTGCCGAAATTGCCGTCCAACCAGATGCCGTCCATGTATAATCGGAAGGGCGTAGATATGAACGCCCAAAAACCTAATTTGCTCAGGTGGTTTAATTTATACGTACGTGAGGAGATGCGCGTCGTGGAAAATGTCTACGTCAATACCGGCTTAGCGAAGCCGCTACCTAGTAACATGGACGAGGATTCCATGGACCAAGACGGCCCAGAAAAAAAATACTATGTTATGCCACTGCACGCTCCAAGTCTATCGGAAATTCGGTACAACCCCAAATATTCAGGAATGCAGCGTCTCGATATTCAATGGGACGATCTATTTCCCGTGTACGACGAAGTTGAGCGGAACATACTGAAACCGAGCGTCGACAACTTCGGTCTCCAGCCCACAGTGATACGGCGTTTGATCGAAAATTTGTCGAACAAACGGAGAATCTAAAAAGATTTGGGCTAAAGTTTTGGCCTGCCCAATACCGAGAGCTTCCTCTCGATAGTCCGCTCGGCTTTATATCGTTTGGTCGGTTCCGCGTTCGGGGGCGAATCCCTCCCGCGCTTTGCCCCGCTATATTCGGACCGACACGGTGCGCGGCGTTCGCGCTCTTAAAGCTGCGCACGTAATTGGTTTTTGACTATATAAATACTTTCTACACATTTAGGGTATATTCGGTCAACATGTCCTGTATAAATCCAGTAGTGGACCCGAAAAATACACGGACAGCGAATGATGCGGCAAGCTCGAGCGCTTACACATACCAATGCTTGAAAAAGTATTACACCCATAATACGATAATTCCCTCGGAGTCTGGTAGAGGTTTGCCGGTCGATTGTCATACTGACAAGCCGGATGAGTCAAACGACGAAGAACCACTACCTTTTCAGTGTTTGGTAAAGATATGTCGTTTTACCCAAAAAGAAACATTTGAGA
>LGRX02015171.1:66791-93907 GCA_001247695.2 Cymbomonas tetramitiformis
GATAGCCATGCTTGTGACCGTCGCGGCGTTCGGGCTGGCGTTCGAGGGGCACACGCTCGTGAGTAAAACGAACGTCGCGTACGATGAGTTGCACCGACCCATCTTCTATCCGTTGAAGATGTACCTGCGATTTTTGGCCACCCTGTACTCCGCGTTTGCGGGAGCGTTCAACGTCGTGGTACTGGCGGGCAAGCGCGCGTTTTCAATTCTGCGGGACACGGTTCTGCGTCTGACGGCGGACGTGCTGTTGGAGCTCGTCTTCGCGTGGTCGGCGTTCCTGTCGCACCTCGGCCAAGAGATCTACGACTGGGTCGTCAAACAACACTTTGTGGACGCGTCGCCGGACTTCCTGCACTCCTGCTTCGCGCTGCAACGCGGCATGTGGGCCGTGCGCGAGTCCGTGATCGTGCCGTGCGGCTTCGCGCGCCTCTTCTGGGAAACGCTGGGTTCCCCGTTGGACTACTACCCCCCCGCCGCTCACTCGCCGGTGCAGCTGGCGGACTACTACGCGCCCTCCGCCCACGCCGCCGCCGAAAAGCCGACGTTCAACAAGTTCTGCTACCGCCAAAAACTCTACGATCCGACATTGGTGGTCGACGCGTACGATGCGAAAGTGCAGTACTGCCGGGTGTGCGACTTCGACTCGGACGTGCGATCCGACTGTCTGCCGTACAACTATCACGCGCCGCTGGCTTTGAACGCGATCGTCGCGTCGGTCTGCATGATGATCAAGGTGCCGGCGCAGTACATCCTGCGGACGGGGGGTGTGCGCGTCGACGCCAACGACGACGCGAGCGCCGGTGGTGACGATGGCGACGCCCTGATGGCCGGAGAGCTAACGTCGGACGCGCGCGACAGCGACGGCGGATACGGCGCGTTCGGCACCTTCGATGGCAGCGAACGCAAGTACTCCGTGTGCTGGAACGGGTACACCGGGTCCGGCGGCGAGTACCCGTACGGCGTGCCCGCGGAACCGTACCTGCATCATCCGCCCTGGTTGTTGTGCATGGACTACGCGGAGTACTACCGCACCTTCGACTTCGACGGTGTGATCACGCTGATGGCGGACGCGGTGGGGTTTACCGCCGACAGCTTGGATCGATGGTACATGGGCTGCTTTAACTACATGCAGTACGCGATGGCGCACGCCGTGGACCTCGACGATGCCGGCGTTTGCGAAAATCTTTTTTCCGTGCATCCACCCACCTGGGACAAAAAGCGGAAACGCTGCGTCGCCACACCGCCGTCGGTGGCGCTGGCCGTGAGGGCCTCCGCGCAGGCCGTGATCGGCGGAGTTCGCATCGGCGCGCGACTGCTGGCGTACCTGCCGGTGATCGTGTACGAGTTGCGCGATCGCTGGGAGCAATTTTTCGTCGACGCGTCCGAAGACGCGACGCAGATTCGACGCGCGCGCGACCGTGAGGGGTTGGTGCATCAGCTTCTGGAAACGCCGAACACGCAGGGATGCCGGCGTTCGGACTCGGTGTACCCGGAGACCAGCACCGGCGGCACGGAAAACGTGGATGTCACGGTGCGCGCTGTGCTCGATTAATGCGTGCGCCGCCAGGGGACGCGTGCCTCACGCGTTTTGTTTCGTTTCACGCCGCAGGTGCTCAACTATTGCGCGCGCAACTACGTCATCGATCAGATGTCCTTGCCCGCGCTGGTGGTGACGGATCACGCCAAAGCCTTCAACATCACCAAAACTATGAATCTGTACCTCGCGGGCCACCACGCGGCGTTCGCCGCTATGCGTTTCACCTACCGCTACGCCGCCACCTTGATATTCGGAGCATACCAGGCAAGTCGCGGTCCCCGGTGAGCGATTGGATTGGCATCGCCCCACGCGTTGACACCTGACGCGCTGGATGGCGTCGCGCAGGTGCCACCGGCGAATCCGTCCTACCCTGCGCCGCCGCCCGCGCCTACACCTCCACCATCGCCGCCCCCGTGCAAGATTCCAATTGTGCGCACGACAGGCGATACGGACAACACACCGACCGTGCACCTGGGCTTGGACGCGTGGGTCGCGTACGGCTGCGGAGTCGGCATCTCCGCTGTTTACAGGGAATTCATCAAGTCGCATGCCGCGGACGGGTACGCCGTGCACACGATCGTCGCGCACAGATCGGCTTATGGAACCGATCCGCAGGACCTTACGGTGAATTGCTCGTTCCTGGACGCGTACGGCAATTACAGCGCGCTTCTGCCACCGGACGAGTGCGCCAACCGATACGAGGACGGCGAGTGCGTGATATCTGGGCACCCCGCGTACGGCGACATGAGCAACGTCGATACCACGGACCTGCGCACGTCCCCGAACGTTTACCTTTTCGACGACACCGAACAGGAGCAGTGCACCTGCGACTCGGACGGAGCGTTCTCGGATGCCACGCCCACCTATTATTACTGCCCCACGGCCGCGCAGTACGATCCCAGGACGATCACCCTCGGCACGGGGCGTAGCGGCGTGCGATCCTATCTCGCGGACGTGGACGGCGCGACCCTGGAGGGCGCGGGTGACGTGCGTTATCCGGTCTGCCGCGTCCTGCAGGTGGCGATACTGGATGGCGACGCGACGACGGACACCGAGCTGACGTACGCGTACGGCATGCCGCATCGCGAACGGTGTCGCATGACCGAAGCTCAGTACTCGGACGGTCTGGTTTCCTCCGGCTACGGCGTGCAGGCGGAGTGTGCGCTCGTGGCCGTGACGGACATCGCGAAGGACGAAGACCGCCAAGCCGCCACCTTCGTATTGGAGGATCCCGCCCGCGTCATGCGGTTCCCCGTGCGCATCGTGGAGCGCGAAGTCGTGGAAGGTCAGGCGCGGCCCAAAGATTTGATCGGCGCCTCCCCGGAATGGACCGCGCGTTACACGGAGCAAGTGTTCGCCGGGTACAACGTCACCGAAAAGCCCCAGCCGGACTGGCGGGCGTACGAAACCATCGGTGGCACGTACGGCGCGATGCATCAGCCGCTTTGTTCGTGCGACCCCCACGAGTTCGTGTCGCCCACGCCCTTGCACAAGGTCCGTCGCTGCATGCCGAGGACGCTGGTGGGCGCGCCAGCCTCCCCGCCCCCGCTGTCGGAACCGCCAGGTCCACCGCCCGACGCGCCATCCAACCCGCCGATGACCTCCGCGACGGTCTGCAGGGACGCCTACGGCAGCGTGCTGCGCGGGTATCGAATGCAGCACAACCCGCAGAACATCTACCCCTCCGAGTGTGTGTGCGCCGACACGGATCGCAAACCCATATCCACGATCAGCGGCCAGAAGGACGCGGAGGTGATGTACTGCCCGACCACCTGCGTGGGCGACGCGATCGTGGACGGTCCAAGCTGCGTGTGCCGGGCGCGAGACGCCGACGATTTGCGCGCCACGGCCAACGGCGGACCCTCCATCAACAACACCGCGAACGCGAGCCAGGTGCAGACCGCGGTGGACGACGCGGCGGACGCGCTGTCGGTGGACGTGGCCAGCACCGACGTCACCAGCAGCGAGTACGAGTACGAGTACGCCTATTCCTTCAACTTCGACGATGCCGACGCGCGGTTTCCTACGAGAACCCGGGCGCAAACCGTTTGCAAGAGCACTCTCGGATCGGGATGGTCGCTGCACGCTCCAGTCGCCGGCGAAACGGAAATGTATCGGAGCATGCTGCAGACCGCGCTGAACGTGCACATCAACAACCGCACCTCATCCGGTGTTGGCTCCCCCATCATGGACACGCATCCTCTTTGCGCGCGCGTTTACCGCGTGCAGTTACCGCCGAGGATGCGCGCCAGGCACGGCGCGGATCCGTCGACGAAAGAAAAACGCGCGGCGTTGAATCCGGCGCGAACGCTTCAGCGTATTGCCGCACCGCTCGGCACGGAACCTTACTCGGTCTCGGATCGGACGTACATCCGCGAGGCTTTGCTCGCGGAGCTGCAGGCGCTGCTGCCGAACACCGTGACGTACAAGGGTCTCACCGATACAGCCTGCATCAGCAGCGATTCGCTGAACGGTCTCGGTGACCAGACGACCCGACTGAGCGCGCTGTTCGACGGCGCCGTCTTCAAAGATTACGACCCGAAACAGCATTGCGTCGACACCCAATATTATCAGATAACGGGGGGTGGCACCGCCGTAGCGTGCGCGGATCCGCTAAGCAGCGACGCCGATGGCTTGCCCTTCTCCGCGGGAGACGGCATGCACTTGCGCGCTAAGGCTAACAGTAAAACCACCGTGCTCAACGCGACCGGTCCGGACGACAACGCCAAGGTGGGCATGTTCATCAACGTGTCGATGTCGGGACGGAGCTTGCTGCTCGACCATCGCTACGGCGCGGTCACCGTCAATTCGGCCACGCCGCGTCAGTGCGCGCTACCCGTGGTGAACGAGCGTGAGGCCGAAACAGATTACTGCGGGATGTACGTGGATCTGACGCATCGGAGCGCGCGGGTGGCCGACACGAACGTGCCCAAATCGCGTTACACCTACGGCAAACCGCTGCTGCCGCGGCGCACCATAAAACCAGGCATCACGGACTGCGCGCCGACCGACAACGCGTCGGATCTTGTCGAGCTGTGCATCGACGCCAACCTGTTAAGCCCCGAGGAGATGGGCCAGGCGGCGACTTTTTGCGGCGTCTCGGTGGTGGAAGCCGCGCTGCGCGCCAGTCGAGCCAGGTCGGGATGCGCGGCGGTGCCGCACGGATTTCTGTTCGACTCCGGTGTCGTGCCCATAGTGTACCGCACGGAGCCGCGGCACAATCGCAGTTACCTCAGTTACAACAGTGTGCTGGATGGACTGGACGCGGCCGTTCCCAAAAGTAGCCTTTTCCAATCGCATTACGGTCTCGCCGACCAGACAGACACCACGCAATACGTGGCGGTCTGCAGTCGTCAAGTACCGACCGCTATCAATCGCAAAAGCGTGAAATCCGATGGCGATCTCGCCGACGGAACGCGCGACCTTGCGGGGACGCACCTGAACGCCGCGCGCGAAGCCCTGCAGGAGCTGCAAAAGTTCGGCACGAAATGCGCTTTAAATCTGGAGGGCGTCACCTTTCCTATGGGTGTCGCACCGCCGGAGGCGGCGAGGCCCAACGCGGCGGAACGCCTGGCCGCGTCGCGCAAACGATGGTTTCCGTACCCGTGGACACGCCGCGGCGGGGCAGCCGCGAGCGGACCTGTGCGATTCACGTTGGGTACGGTGCTCGAGATGCCTACCGCTTCGAGCACGGACCAATTTACGCCTTACGCGCAGCTAAACACCTTTGGACGGACCAGAGCCGCGGTGAATATTAGCGGTCGCGGCCATAATGCGGTTCTGCGCATCACCGCGCGCGTCACCGCCGGTCTGCGCGGTAACGCCTTGGGGGGCAGGCGTACCGACCCGGTGACGTACGGTGGCACTCACCCGGAGTTCGACCTGCCAACGAACGACGCCTTCGCCGCCGCCGGCGGGGGCGCGCTCAGTGCGGGGCAGGTGCTCGTGGCGGACTTTTGCAACGCCAGCCTGCTCGGCGCCGCGCGCCGGAAGCTGCGCATACGCAGCGCCTTCGACAATCGCTTTCTTCAAGCCAAAGGAGTGGGCCCGCACCCGGCCATGCCGTCCTGGGAGCTTCGGTCTGTGGGCGCGCAGTACCCTTCGATGAGCCGCACCAGTTCGCGAGCGGCCAATCCCAGCCACGACGCCGAACGTTACCTGCAAGGGCAGTTCACAAACAATTCGGGCGACGAGACCATCTCGTCGCACGTGTACATGCTTTACGGGGGCGATCCGGAGCGTGAGACCCTGCGCGCCGGCGCGTACGACACGCACGACGCGACAGGCTACCTGTTCGAGGGCGACTTCCGCCTGACCACCGGCGCCCGAGCCGACGTCGGGGTTACCGGCGACGTGGACCCCGATGGTGGCGTCGGCCTGCACGGACGATTTCAAGGCCACGGCGACGACGCGCAGGCGCCGCTACGTGACCGTGACTCGCCCAACGTTCGTGACTCTTTCGAACGCGGCACCCAACGCATGGCCTTCGTCGCCGTCGAGGATGCCAACGACGTGCGTCTGGCGTGCACTCGCGTGCATGATGCCAGCGCGCGAGCGCGTGCCACGGTCGGTGCGCCCACGACCACGCAGGACGGACGCGTGGACGATGGCGATTGCGACGAATCGAAGCGCGCCGTGTACAGCAACTGGGGGGAGGGCCAGCAGATTGCCTCGTCGCAGGATGACACAACCGATTTGGCGAGCGCCCTGTTCGAGGCGAGCGTGCACGACTGCGTCGCCCTCAACGTGCTCGCGGGGTCTCGATGCGCCCTGCTTGAGGGCGATGATGGCGACGACGCACGCAGCGCGACTTGCGCGATCGGTATGCGCGTCGTCTTCGGGGAGTGGTCCGCGCTGCCTTGCGATCACGTGAAGCCGTACGCCTGTGCCGATGCGGAGGGCAACAATCTGCAGATCGAAGCCGAGCCGGTGACCTTTGACGAGGCGCGCACGCGCTGCGCCGCGATGGGCATGATTCTCGCCCCACCCCCCGGGGACGCCATCGCCAATCGCAACTTAGCGGTGCAAGCGCACGCGCAGCTCTGCGACGCCCACGTGTTACAGCCGTATAGCAGCAGCGCGTGCGACAGCACCACCTCCCCGGAGATTCGGCGCGCGGTGCCCTCGTGGTCCAACAGTCTCCCCGGTGGGGTGCAAGTCGGGGAAAGCGGATACGCCAATTGCACGGAACCGGGCGCTTTCGTGCGCGTGAAGCTCGAGCTGCATCATAACCTCGCGGCGCCCACGTACGTGCTCGATCTGAGCCCGGACGCCTGCGACGCCGACTCGCATCCCCATGCCGGAGTTTACCGACGTGAAGCGAATCCATACCGCAGCTACGGAGAATCATCCGAGCTCGCTGCGAGCATACTGATGCAGAAGGGCCAGAACGACTACAACCTGGTGTACGGGGATGTGTGGATCGGGCTTCGACGTCCGCGCGGCTTCGCCGGCTTCAAAGACCAACGCTACGGTGCGTGCGACAACACCGACGACGGTATGGCGAACACGAGCGCCTTCGAGGTGGTGCCGTGCAAAACCGACAGCGACGCGCGCATAGGCAACGAATACGCGATCGTGGGCGCCGACGAGACCGGACGGGCCATGGTGGTGGTGACGCAGCAGGTTAAGCACCCCTTCGATAGCGGAGACGACGCCAAATCCAACGCGAACGCTTTTCTTACGGTGATGAAGGATTTGGGAATATGGACTTCAACCGAACCGACGCAGGCTGATATGCTGGACGCCGAGCAACGGGACGGCTACCTGGATGAGGAGCACGTGCTCAACACGCGCAACTGGCTCGCGCACGCCACCACCCTGAAATTAGCGGAGGACCGTGAGGCGGTGCACCTCTCCGACGCGCGCGCGGGGCGATGCGTCCGCGGAGCGGGATCCAAAGCAACCCACGCGCTACAGGTGGTTGTGTGCACCAACGCCGTCGAGCGATGCGAGTCCGTCGTAATGCATACTTCGATGTTGACGTCCACCGCTCACGTGCTACTGCCGGTCGACGGCGAGACGGAGTCCGAATTCGCCGAGCGCATGCAGCCCGATCTGGTCTACGACCGACCCAAGATGACGATGCACCGCGCCAGCGACCCCGCGTACTCCAAGCCGTTGTGGCAGCGGGCCGACGCGGTTGCGATGACAAACGTGAACGGCAACATCAGTAGCGAGACGGTGTTTACGCGCGACGCCGACGGCGTGCTGTCGGGCGAAACATCCGCCTTCAACAGCACATCGGGCTACCACACTCGGGACGCGTTGCAGTCAGCCAACCCGCCCGGGGTGAGCCTCTCGCATCTCGGCGCGACGCACGCCGGATTCGACGCCACAACGGTGCTCGCGGGCGGCCACGGTGGCCTGCACTACGGAACGTACCTGCGGGCGCTCAACGAGTCCACGTACCCGTGCCAAAACCTGAACGCCGGCACCGAGGTGTTCCCGTACAGCGATAAACTGTGCGACACCAAGGGCCGGCCAAGCGCACCGAACATCGGCCGTGTGATCGCGCCTTCCAGTTGCGGCGTGCAGAGCGATGACGAAAACGACGACGCCTGCATGCTGCCCGCGATGCTCACCGGGCGACGCCTCGGCATGGTGGCCGGCGTTCACGCCACGCCAAAGGACGCGGCGCGGCGCGTGCGTTTGCGCCGACTGGACGCGGCGTGGCCCCACGACGAGGTGGATTCCGACGGCGATACGATCACTTACCCAGCTCCGGACATGATGCGGGAGAGTTACGATGACTACGTCGCCGAGGAACTGGCACGCACAAGCAATCGCACCGCGCTGTGGTACCCCATCGACGAGCACGTCAGGGACGACATGGTCGCGCAGAGGCAGGAATCGAAGGTGGATCAAAAAAGTCACACGAACGGATGGCTGTACACGTGCGCTGGTGAAACGCTGGCGTTCGAGCCATCCATCGAACTGGACAACCCGCCCACGCCGCCAGCGCCGGAAGCGCCACCCGCCAACCATAAGATAAGCACGAACGTGGCCCGATTCCAGGTGTCTACCCGCCCGATCGTACCGTTTCGTAGCGGAGGCGTTTTGCGTGTCGTTGTCGAGTAAGGTGGACACGCCCGCAGGTGACCGCGGGCGGCGAACTGCTGACCGTGAACGATCTGCACGAGTCCGTGAGTATCCGGGAGGACGCGAACGCCTACGTGGCGTCCCAGACCAACGGCGACATCGAGATGCGCGAACAGGCGCACGACTTTCAAAACGTGCGCTCCAACACGCATCATTGGCAACAATGGCGTACCATATATATGTTCCACCCCCATGTGAATATGGGTTGCGCATTTAGTCACGGATGTAACTGACTTTCCGGCGTTTCCGCAGGCGATACCTCTGTCGGCATACAACACGTACGGGTTTACCGGCCCGAACGCGCTGGCCGCGACCGTGGCCTACGGCAACACCGCGCTACGCAACCGAACCGCGTGGCTGTGCGACCATGTTTATTCGGATATGTGCAAAAATATGAAATCGGCGATGGAAGACGTTCGCAACGTCGAGGATGTACAAAAAGCCTACAATATTCAGCACGGAGGTAACGCCCAGAAAAACTTCATCGAGGATTTCGATCTGCATTACGTGTCCGGTCCGCAGATACAGCTTCCGGATGCGTACACGGGTGCGTTCGGAACCGTGCCGAGCGACCGCCAAAGCATACACACGAAATGGAGTTACGGTTACTCGGGTGCCACAACCGGGGTGTGCAACCGCGCGGTAGGTGACGACTGGAAGAACACCAAATGCAACACGGAGTTTCAGGGTTCCCCGGAAAACAATGCCGACATTGCGTGCCACCTGCCCGAACAAGCGAGCTCCAAATTTCCACCCACGGGCGACGGCTGCGTAGACAAAGAGCTAACGTGCCTCGAAGATTTGCTGGCGGTGAATTCCGTTAGAAGCAAAATCTGCGGCGATAGAAATTGCGACCGAACGTGCGGCCTGTGCGATGAACAGACACCGTACGACGGAAGCTCGCGTTGGCGAAGCCAGTTCGCCAGCCGCACCTACACGAGCGACGAAGAACGCGGTCGCTCGATATGCACGTGCGAGGGCACCTTCCCCGACGGGGAGTGCATCTCGGTGGACACCACGCGCCTCGAATCCACAACAACAGCGAACGTCGAAGTCGTGGAGTCTCCGGAGATGCGATTCATGACGGCCTTTTACGACATGTGGGACGAAACCGTGCCCGTAAGGCAGGGCGAGCGTAAGGTGGTGCCGATTGTGGATATGTGGAACGACGACGGGGCGCACGGCGGCTTCCGCTACGACACGGCGTTCGCTTGGCGGCAGAGCAACCACGACGACGCGGAGTCGTCCGGATGGCGGCAGGATCCGGGAAATCGCGGTCCCGCGCGCGTACTGGTGCTGCTACCGACCAACAACGAGGACGGCGACCTCGTTGACGTGACCACCCCCGGATTGACGGAGCGAGAACGAAAGACCACCACCGGCACCACGATGCCCGAGCAGTACACCAAGTCCGCGAAACGCGCTTACGGCGTGGACATGGAGGAGCTGGACGATTTCAACAACAAGGAGACGTTCAAGCGCGTCTCGGATCTGGTGGCCGGGCTGTGCGACGATTTCACCAGGCAGCATCGTAAATATGATGCTCCCACTATGCAACCGATATCGCGTTCAAAGTTTTTGCTGGATTACAGCAAAGAACTTCTTGATAGCAATACAGAACCTGTGTTAGTATCCACATTCGGCAACCCTACTAAAGACAAACATGATGCAGCCTTTACCAGTGACTCTGCTACATTCTACCAGGGGACGATTCTGGGCACGTATGATTATACGCATGATATAACAACCAGCTCTTACAGCTATTCTTGCCAAGACAAATGTAGACAAACTACCACGTGTACGGCTTACCGTATTATATGTTTGGCGTATTCTTGGAAAGCATACGCATCTGCAAGCACGCGCCACGTTGATGTTACACCATGCCGATGCCAAATATTTTCGGGCATACCAACCAAAACAACGGACTACTCGAAAAATTATTTTCGCCCAAATAACGACAAAAATAAATATTTATGTCCAACTACAAGGAGTCATGATGGAACACTTAAAAAGGTTACAAAATGCGAATTTTCATTGTCAATTTCCGAAACGTTGTATACCTACTCAACCCCGCGCGTGGTAGAACAGCGCGAAGTCGACGCCACCTACGCGCAACCCTGCCTCGGCTTCGCCTCCCAGGACATGTACGTTTACGACGGTCATCCCTACGACAAGACGACGCTCGACGCCTGCATCGATAGCAAGACCGATTGCGGCAGCCAGGAGCTTTACGAGATGCAGACCAACCGCTTTTACCCGAGCTACGCCTCCTGGTCGTACTACCAAGCGAAAGGTGACAGCGACAGCGACGCGCACCGAGGCTACTCCGCCGCGCGCGACGGTCTTGGTTATGTGCTCAACCGCACTGCGGTGGGGTCGCCGCACGGCACGTACTCGCCATACAGATTTGACACCGCAAAACAACACAAGTCCTCCTCCGACGAGTTGTACGTCCAGCCCACCGACAATTCCTTCGTAAACGACGCCGTCGTGCAGGATGAGGCGGACCTGCGCGGCAAAAAGGCCATCCGCGCTTTTATTTTCACACTGTACGGTGCTCAAAGGTACTTCTCAAGTTCGTAATTTTGTATTTTAACGTTAGAGGTTTTCAGCCACGTCACCGTATGCACGCTTTTATATTAGACAGCTGATTACGTCGTCCAACACGTGAATTAAACGGGAAGTGCGAGGGATGGAGCCTCTTGGCAGGTACGCGGCGAAAAACACCGGAGTGGACCGCCGCAGAGTGTACGGCGCGCTGCACACCACGAAGGCGCCTCCCTTTGCGTGGAAGTACGACAACGACATCAAGGCGCGGTCCGCCCGCTCAGGGGCGCCCCGAAGAGACGACCGGTTTGATCTTAAAGAGGTCCCGTACGCTGGGTTCACCCCGGCGGGCCGCACGGGCGGTGCCAAAGCGAACGCCTCGAGCGCCGACCACGTACACACGCGTCACTCCGGGCATCTGTACGCGACGCACACGGCGATGGACCTGCGGAGGCGCCACTACTATCCCGCGTTTTACTACCGCACGATCAATAGCAACGACCTGACGCAATTGGGTATGTCGAACGCCCGCACTACGGCTTACGGCGTGTCGAACGCCGCACCGATCGAGATATTGTGGCCGCCGCCCGAGGTGACGCTGTGGTCGCGCGTGGCCGAGACGCCTCGCATGCGTGCGTCGGGGGATGAGGTGTTCGGCTCCGGTTTCACACCGACCGACACGTTTTATGAACGAAACGGCGTAAATCGCGTGTTGCAAGGCGCCCCGACCGATCACAAACGCGCGGGCATGGGTAGTGCGGACAGCGCGGACGGCGTGCGCGACGGCGGGTTGGGCATGGGTTCCGCGGTGACGGCCAAGGACACAACGGACGTGTATTTGGACGTGCCGCCGGATTTTGGGTTTCTCTGGAACCGTTACTTGCGCAACCGCATACCCACCTGCTACCGCGTACACGACGGCCCGCATCAGAACTACTACTCGCGCAAAACCCCGGACGACGATTCGCCTTGCGACCAGCTTAAACCGGTGTTCGGCGATACCACAGTTGGCCCGGATCGTCCGAACGATCTTGCCTCGCTCGCGCCTCCGCCTATGCCACCGTTTCCGAACGGTCCGCCGACGTCCTCCTACGCGCACGTCACCCACGAGCACGCAACTGCCTCATCGACCTACCGAAATTCCACCTACGCGACGGAGTCGCACAAAGTGCTCCGCGCCTTCATCCAGAGCAACGACGTTCAGTACGAGTATCACCTAAACCAGGCTGCGTGCAACGACGTGACGCGCAACACGACTTGCGACCACGCGGGCTACGGGTGCCGCGTCGGTGCGGATTGGCGCGACGTGCTCGACGACCCCGACAACGCCTGTTACCGCGACGATCTGGCCGTCCTCTGCAGGACGCGATGCGACGACACCGAGTGGTGTCGCACCTTCCAGATGGCGTTGTACGTGGGGCAGGACACGCAGGGGGGGTCCCACTACGTGCGGGACGCGTGCGTGCTATACTCCTGCGGCGCGGGTGATCACGGTACGAACGCGCCCTGTGAGTTTACCACCGACGCCGACGAGCTTATAGAGAGCGACACGGCGCACAGAAGCGGCAACCTGTGGACAAATTTTACCACCGACGACGCACCAAACATCACGGGCGGTTACCACGCCGTGTACGCGCTAGCGGAGCAGGTGCGCCCGACCAGCCTATCCCTCGCATTTTTGAAAAGAAAAATCGCTCGGGCAGGGGGAAATGGGGTTAACGAACTCGTGGACGGTGCTTGCGCAGACACGCACGTATCCGGCGCCGTCGCCTCCGCCCGTGCCACCCGCGTCCGCGTCCGGGCTCCCAGAGTGGTCGACCCTGCATCAAAATTACCACGTGTACAATCTTAGCGCGCTGGTGGCTTCCGTCGACCCACCGGCCACCGGTACGGTGCCCGAAGCGATGCTCACGTACGAACAGGCCGAGCGCGTGATGTGCGTGAACGGCACATATGGTTGCGACAAGCCGTACATTCTGCTGGAGAGGATCATCATGGCCGACGTAAACGACGCGGAGCAAAACTCGTTGGGTCAGTACAAGCCGGCCGCGAGTTTGCGGGCCACTCAAAACCTGTCCTGCGCGGAGCTGCAGAGCGTCAACTATAACGACTCTCTGTCCGACGCGTCCAACACCACGTGCTTGGGACGCTGCCGCGACGATGCGTCGTGCGACCTGTACGTCACGTACTTCTTCCGGGCTTTTTCGGGTACGGCCGGCGCTTACGAGCTGGCGTGCTTGCTGTTGGCGGTGCGCAACTCCAGTGAGCCCGTGCGCATCACGGAGGTGGACGTCGAGCCCCAGTTGGAGAATCACTGCCCGCAGGTCGGCATCTATTCCCACGTGTCGCCTGTGGTATATCTGGTTCGGCAGGACGGCGCGTCCAAGTACGGGGAAACGATCAACACGTACGGGTCGAAGGCCGCCCCGAAAAACTTTGCGTACGACGTGCGAAATTACTTCGACCCAAGCACCGCAAACATACCGCACGACTACAATTCTCAGGATCTGGTGACTGCGGACGGGTTGGGGGTTAGAGAACCGACTTATCCCTTGTACCAAATCCATTACGGACCTCGGTTCTTTAAAGGACACCCCGACAACGATTGCGTGCCTACAAAATATGGTGTCTTTAGTTCTTACACGCAATGTGATCAGTTTACCGAGTTATCTTTATGGCCAAATACACAAACACAAACACAAACAATTTCCGTAAAAGTTTACTATACCGATATTGATATTTTTGAAGAAATAATAGAATTATCCGCACAAGCAGTTTGCTCAACGCCAGGTCTTGATTGCGAAAATGGTTGCAAGCAGAATCTTATTTGCGCTTCGTACTACTTCACATGTATCAACTCGAAAGCTACGTGCCGGCACTTTGGCGCCTACGACCTTTCATCCAAATATTTAGAAACAAAACCAATAACAGTAACTACGGTCGCTGGATCAAGTCCGAACTACTTCATCTACATCCGGTCCGAGGCCGCTTACCATTCTATAATTACATACGATAAGACGGTGACATCGGACGTCGATTACACGCACCCAATGCGCGTGTGCCTGGATTTGAGTTCCTGCGCCTTTTTTCTACTACAGATACAGCAAGATAAAACCGGAACGGTGTTTCACCGAGACGCCACGGTGTACTTCTATTCCATCGACAGGCTGTCCTCCCCGACATCCGGCACGCAAACTAACAGCAATAACTACGTAGGACGGTGGGTGAGGCAACCGTTCCGTCCGCTGGCGTTCGCCGACTACCAGGAGCGTCACGAGCGCATGCGCAGGCAGGACTGGGGATACGCGTTGGCGACCGACGGGTTGGTCGACGACTACGCGTATCGCGTCGCTGGCAACCAGGACTCCACCGACGAGGTGCTCTTCCCCGAACACCGAGGCGGGTACATCGACGGCGCCGCTTTCTGGCAGATTGCCAGCTTCTCGTGGGTGCAGAACGCGAAGCACGAGCACTGGCCCGAATCGGCGCCCAGCAATATCGCTTTGCAAGAATACCGTGTTTCCATGGCGGGGTACTACGCGGACATCATGCGACGACCCGATTATTTGCCAAACACAGATACAACTACGAACGACACTTACTCCGCGCTGTGGAATGCGAAAGGGTTGTCCCTGGCGCTCGGGCAGGTGCAAAACGCGTGCCCGATATGCGGTTACGCTCTGCTGGCGGATATGGAAGCGTTTGGGCGGTGGGCCCCTGACAGCGATACCGCCGCGGCTTATGAGGTGGTCGGACCCCGCGTGGTGTTCACCTTGCCCCACAACGTGGAAGATGGCGAATCGCTGTGGGCCGAACTGTCGCAGGTCGGCCGCTCGACCTGTCGCGCTATCAACAACAACACCGTGACGCAGGTGGCCGCTGGCGACGGTCTGAATGCTAATATGCCCGAGTCGTACGTCGACGTGGACCCCGACAACTCCGAGGACGTGAAGTTGATACCGCCCGCGTGGGTCGTGTGCAAAGGCTTCACGGTGTCCGTGCTGACGGATCCCAGCTCGGACGCCACCCCGAGCAGCACGGAAGTGTCCGTTGGTTTCGCACTGGACGCGTTGCGCGCCAAGCACGCCGACGAAACCGATCCTCAGAATATTTATGCACCCGATGCGAGCGACCAGGACGCCGAACGACGCAAACTGGTGTACACTAAATGTCCGACGGAGCGATGGGCTGGCGTCGTGGACGCGTCGTGGGTGCATGGGTACGACGTCGCCTCACCACTGGGCACCTGCGACAGCGTCCTGATACTGGCTGACACACCGGTGCCGACAACCAAGTCAACAACCAAGGACAGTTACACCGTGTCCGACGGCATGGACAACAAGTTGGGCGCGACGCACACGAAGCACAACCTGTGCCAGACCGTGCGCGCGAGCGTGGAGAAGGCTTACCACGCGGCGCGCGGACAAAGCTTGACCATGACGGTGAACGACGAGTTTGACCGCACGCACGAAATTTCGAATCGGCTTTGCGCAGACGGCGCATGCCCGGCGAGCGCGTTCACGGCCAAGGCGAACGACGTGCCGACCATAGGTAGCTGCGCGACGCACATGGCTCCTCCGCACCCTCGTTTGTTCGTCAGCGATCACGGTTTCTTGTGGGGGCCAACCGTTAGCAGCGCGGACAACCTGACCAGAATGTCGAGCCACGGCCCAGAACAGGACAGCGTCGATGTGGATGACCCCTACTACGTCGAGTACGTCGACACCGCGTACTCGGCCACCCTGCCGAAGGACGCCACGTACGGGACCACGGACGCTGCGCCCCGGTTAAACACTACCGTGACGCGCAGCATACCCAACGCCTTTTTTCCGGGGACGTACAAATTTTCCACTGTGGGGCGAGCTCTAAACGTGAGCGCCACCTCGAACGGCGCGCGCGGCAGGGGCGTTCTGTACGCGTCCCCCGACTCCGCGACCAGCACCAGCTACGAGAAACGGCACGCTCGGTTGCAACGCGCGGTGCTGCCGGTTTTTATGTACGACATGTACGACGTGCACGTCGCGGAGGGTAATGCGCGTCGACCGTACAAGGGTGATGGGGGCTACAACACGTACCAATATTCGTACGCGACGGCGCGGAGCTGGCGAGGCTTTTCACGCAGCGCGCTGTCGTCCGCGTACGTGGCAGTGGACGGGTGGGCGGATTCGCTGTACGTCTCGTTTGACTTTGACGACGACCCGCAATACGTCGGGCCCTTCAAAAACATCCATCCGGTATACGAGTGCGAATCGACGTGTCAGACTGTGTGGAACGCCACCGCGCAGCGCTACGACGACTTGAAAACCGTCGCTTACGATCGAGTCACGGGTTTGGATGCGGGGTATCGCGGTATGTACGACCACGAGATATACGCACCGCCTCCGCCCCCGCCCAGCGATCTCTACACCGCCAGCTCCGAGTACGAGGCGCTCAAGGGCGCCACGCGCCGCGCGCGCTTGTTCGTGGGCAACGGCGGCAGCATGGCGGAAATGTTGGACCGCGAGGAGGGCGACGTGTTGCAGGATCTCTGCGAGACGTTTGGCGCCCGCGCCGACGACATCAGCGACCGATCCGAGGGATACGACACGTTCAACTGGGAGGTGCGGTACAAGTTCACCTGTCGCGACGTCGCCACCCAGTGCGAAACCCCGAGCGATCTCGTCGACGCGCCTGTGCACGGCCCCTATCGCAACGCCTACCTGGAGGTGCAACGATCCCGGGAGGGCAACGCGCGTGTGAACGCGTATCGCGTGAGCGGGGACCACGCGCATGCGGTGATCGTGACGCCGCCGACCCCGAACGAGCACGTGTGCGCGGAGGGGTCCGAGCTCCGCGTCTATCGCAGCGTCGACGCCGCCGACCACTACGTCGGGATCGAGCCGGCTTCGCTCGCTGGCGATAGCCAAGAGCGGCGAAGATCCTTCTACGACCGCCCCGAAGCCTTTCCCACGGAGCTGCACGATCAAAAATCTACAACGCTAAAGCAGCTGTTGACCGAATGTTACAATACTAACGAACAAATGGCGTTTACGTGGAGCGGTCAGGAGATAGCGTCGGGCGGTAACAATAAAGCGGTAAATCGCAGATACGCCGATTTGAACAAGCGTCCTCACGGACCGTGCACCGCACTCAGCCGCGCCAAGGCGGAAACCGCGTCGCACGCGGACGATGCGCTCAAGCGATTGTTGCCCGGGATGACAGCGGCCAGCATCGGCACAAAGATGCGTGGCACGCTGTTCAGTCGTTCCGAGCTGAATTACCTCGATTCAAGTAAAAATTACAGCGTGGACGAGATCGACTCGGCGCTCGGCGTCAGGCCGTTTCTTGCCATGTACAACTACTGGGCCCTTCAGCACGCCTACAACCTGTGGCACGCCGCCGCGGATCACCCGCAGGCACTCGGCTTTTTGGACGACGTACCGCTCGATGCCGGGGACACGTTGCGCTCGTGCGCATTCAGGGGCGACAATCTCACCTACGCCGCCAGGCGTCTGCGCCGCGAGCTTATGACGTATGGCGACGCGCGTTTGGACGCCGTGCTGGGCGACACGGCGTACGCGGACAGCGATCCGGAGGTGACCAACGCGACTCTGGCTCTTCGGCCCCTTTTCGGTTACAAGTCGTTCTCCGCGACGGACGACACCTCGCAGGTGCCAGGGTACGTGACGGAGCTTTACGCGTCGACCAGCGAAGCGCAGCACGCTGCCGACGGAACGCGCCTGGAGCACGAGTGCTTCGCGGCGGTGACGGAGCGATACGACGAGGCATCAGACGCGTACACTCTCAAGCCGGCCGACGCGGTGGTTCCGGATGGTGAGACGGTCACGGAGCGACCCAGCGTGAACGTCATGCACCCACCGAACACCTGGAGGATGATCATCTACCAAGGGAAACCGTGCGACGCGACTTTCGACATGCCCCCCGGCGAATGCGAGTACCCACCGGTAACGCAGTTCTACGGGTACGACGGTGGGACCAACAAGCACGTCGCCACGGCTTACAATCTGCACGTTCCTCTCCCGTCGACCGACGCGGCCGCCTCTTCCAGTCGCAGCACCCGCGACGACGACGACGCGTTCCTGCAAATGTGCTTCGACGCGTGCATGGACGCCGAACGGCCCGCGGACAAATTCGAGGACGAGCAGGTGATTTTTAACGTGGAGCGCAACCAGCGTGGCATGTCCGAAGCAGAACGGACTCGGTACGGTCAGCATCACATGCGCAAGGTGCGGGACGTGTACGCGAACCGCGCGTTCCGTTGCACCTCCATGAGCGTGGTGGAGGACGTCATAAACCGGCCGCTGCAGACCGGGGACGTGTATCAGAGCGAGGTGGCGCCGTGGTTGGGTATGTACGTTCCGCGCGACGCGAACTCGGCGAACGGGCAGCAGAAACGTTTGATGTGCGTGCTCGGCGACGCCACCTTCGCGGACAAGCGCACAAATTATGCGGACTGGATGATGCCGAGCGTGTGGGATCCGGAGACGCGGTACCGTGGTGCGCGGCCTCTGGCCGAGGCTTTCGGGGATGACGGCGTCTCGCCGCTGCAGTTCGTGCGCAGGTCGCGCGTTTACGATCGAGTCGGGTGGCAGTACTGGACGCTGGTGCGCGACTTCGGCGACCGCTTTTACGCGAACGACACGGTGGCATTGCTGGGCGACGTCGCTCGCACGAACGCGGATGTGTACGTCGTGCAGAACAACGACAGCGACGTAAACTGTGTATGTCAGACAGACACCGGCGTGGACCACCCGTTGGAGCATTACTCCACGGGTTATAAGGTATGTCACGACACGTGCGGGGATGAGCAAAGTTGCGTAGAGTAACTGTGAAGGCGTTTTATTTGCGGGGAAGCTTTCAACCTGTGTTGCGATAAGGGTGAGGGGGAGGGGGGGGGTGAGCGTTACGCGTAACAGGTCTGCGGGCACTACAAACCGCGCACCACCGCCGCGGACGCCACGGGTGGGGGCACAATACCGGAGGTACCACCGGAGGAGCTCGACAATCTGTACAGTCGCTGCGCTTATACCAACGTCGGCCAAACCGCACAATTCTGCGAGAACACGGCGCTGCCACCCATGTACGACAGGCGTACTCTGTGCACCCAACAGGTGCACGAAGGGTGGGAAGTGGAATGTTTTCCGGACTTCGGGGTGTGCGCCGATCACAGCACGTCGCAGGCCACGTGCGAGGCGCGCGGCCGATCTCGCACCTGCAAATGGGACTCCGACGCCTCGCTTTGCATGCAGCGCTTCTTAGGATGCGACGCCCTGATAGGTTCCACGACGATCGAGCGGTGCCATCCAGACACAAACGTCGATTGCACCGAAACCACGCGGGCAAAGTGCGACGCGACCAAAGGGTGCGCGTGGTTCACTGTGTCCGGCGAAGGTCATTGCGCGACGCACCTGCCTGGTGGGGGGACGGATTGTCGAGTCGTCGAGGATGGCAAGCCTTGCGTCCCGACCGATGAATCGACCTTGGCCTACCATCACGTTTATTTTGAAGATGCGCCAGGGGCGCGGCGTCTGCTGACGTACAACGACGGTACGTACGCCGATCGCCCGTTGGCGGTTCGGTGCGACGACACGCGGACGGTAGATGATGGTCAGGTGATGGAGGTGAAGGCGGCTTACGTTACCTGCAGCAACGTCGACGCCTCCGACGATCGAATCCGATCGCATCTAGCGTACCTGGTCGACGGCGCGGCACACGTCCAGCTCCGGCTCTTCGTCGGGGAGAGCTACACGGTGCGCATGCACCAAAGCACGTCCCGAAATCCGTTGTACTCCGTGGGCGAGAACGTCGTCGGACGTTCGCTGATTGTGCCACTGTCGGGCGACGAGTGGCACGGGGCGGAGCGTACCGACTCGGAGGTGCTGTTGGACGACTCGGGCGTGCATATACCGATCTACATGCACGGCGACCTCGAAGGCAGCGAGTGGGCCAACTTTACCATCGACTTCACGGGCAACACTTTGGCGCGCGTCGAGGACGATTCGGCGAGGCCAATCTCGGCGCGTGCGCTGCTGCGGCAGTTCGCAAGCAGTGATCGGGCGAATGCCTGCGGCGACTCCTTGGATCGTTGCTGCGCAAACATCGTCACGCGCGCGTTCGGAGGGCCGTCCGTGATCACGACGGACGAGGCGTACTTGTGCGCGGACCCGGTGTCGGACGAAACCGTTGTGGAAACGAGCGACGAGGAGCTGCTGGCCTACCACAGCGTACCGCATGGATGCCAGCTTTACAACACGCATCCCAACACGCTTTACGCGTGCAGTCTCGCCTGCGAGGGACTTGCTTCACCTCCGCCACCACGATACCCGCCGCCACCACCGCCACCGCCGTATCCCCCCTTGACACCCAGTCCACCCGGCGCGCTCGTCAGCCCGCCTCCGGCGCTATCACCACCAGCACCACCGCCACCGCCGCCGCCATCGCCACCGCCACCGCCACCGCCACCGCCACCCCCACCCCCCACCGCCACCGCCACCGCCACCGCCACCGCCGCCGTTGCTGTCGTCGTCCGCGGTGGCACCTCCGCCGTATTCGCCTTCCATGTGGACGCACCCCCCCGAACCTCCCGTGCCACCGCCGCCCAACACGCCTGCGACGCCGCGTCCGCCCGGGACGCCTCCGCCGCTACCTAGGCTGCCTCCACCCCCACCCAGCCCGCCCCCGTTGCCCCCGTATGCGTTCCCACCGTTTCCTCCGAGCCCGCCTCCCAGCGCGTACCAGCCGCCGCCCGCGCCTCCGGATAGGCCGTCGCCACCCACGCCCGCGTCGCCCCCGTCGATTCCGCCGTCGCCGCCCCCCACCCCGTTGGAGCCGCCACCTGCCAGCACACGATGCAGCGTGGGCTCCGAGGGCCGACGATCCGCGACGTGCGATACGGCGGAGTACACGTACAACGCAGACATGCTGTGCCTGGAGTCGCATCTGCTTCTAGGGGATCGCGTACCGTTGCGCGCGCAATACGCGGACGCCAAAACTCCCGGCATGGGTGGCGATCTGCTGCTGTACATGACAAGAAGCGCAGAGTCGGAAGGGGCGCAGGAGGACGCGGAGGTGCACGCTTCGGATCCGGACGGTGCCACGCAGGATGAGCTTTTCGTGCACGCGGTGGTTACCATAACCGACGACAGCGCTTCCGCCACGCTCGCGGCTGAGACCGCCTCCGATAGTCAAAGCCAGCGCACGATCGCGCGCACTTGGATGAACGACTTTTGGAATATCAGCGTCAGCATGGGCGGCGAGTACCACGTTCTGCACGACGTGCTGCACGAAGAGAGCGCCGACGCCGCGCACGTTTTTTTCGACGCGTACCTGCCCGGGGCGGCGAATTTCGCTCGGCACTCGTTGCGCATGTACGCCAACGCGCTGCGCACCGTGATAATTGGTGTGGCCTACACCGGCAATCAGGTTACGCAGGGTAAGCTTCTAAGCAAAGACACGTTATGGGGCTTGGTCGAGCCTGCGTTGGACGAGCAGATGGCCGCGGCACACAGCTTGTACGAGGTGGTGCACATGTTCATGTACGGACCGATCGGGGCCGTGGAGGCGTACGCGGACAAAACGACCACGCTAATGTGCGACAAGTCGGATATTCACAACAACCTTATGCAGGAGTCATTGAAAATCGTGCACGCCGTTTCCACGTGAGTATCGCGCGCACGTTTTCGCTACGCGGTTATAGGTTCCACTCCTGAAACCTGCGCGTTCGGGTGCGCAGGTACGCGCAATATCCAAGCCCCCTGACAGGGGAATCCATTGCGTGCAACCCGCTCAGCGCCAACTGCGCGGCGGGCGCGTACGAGATCGACACCAGCATGAACCTAAACCCCGTATGCGCAATAACGTACGCGCTTAACACGCCTGTATCAAGCACGAGCATGGGTGAGTTTTTCAGGTCGCAACAGGCCAGCATAAAGCGAATTTTCAAATCCGCGTCCACGACGGAGCTGCTTGAAATGTCCAACGCGCAGTTGATGGAGCAGGCGGTGCTGAAGCACGCGGAGATTATCGGCGTCACCAGCACCGAAACGCGGGCGGTGCAGAGCAGCCTGCAACTGCTGATAAACTACGTCGTGGATATCGCAAACTGCATGACGGACCTGTTTAACCTCGGCGTCGGTGAAACGCAGAAGGACCGCGAGTGCGAGCGAGTCTTCGACGACATGCTCTACCCCACAGCCATCGTGAACACCGTCGTGGTGCTAAGCTTTGAGGCTCAGGTGCGGTGAAGCCCACAAAATGCCTAAACGCACGCGCTCGTATATATAGCTCGATCGTTGGCGCGACCGTAAACGCGCCCGAACGTACCACCCTGCCACCCTACGATTTACTAACCATGCAACCCACGTTGTTCGACCTGCCAGTTTTTGAACCCATAATCGTGATGCGACTGTGCACGTCGGGTTTGTTGTGTCTGCGCGCCGTTTCACGGATCGGTCGTGCCTCCGAGGCAATCCGACGCCAAATTTTTATTCTGCGTATACAATCATTTTTGCCGATCAGTGTGATCGGTCTGGACGATTGCGTCATGCTCGATCCGGACACGCACTTTCGCTCCAACCCGCGTCGACGCCTTTGTGACTACGATTACAGCACGCAAGAGCGGTGGTGCATCAGCAAACAGCTGTCTGGGAAGTTTTTGAGGATCTACGCGCAAATCGCATTGGAAGAGGAATCATGCGCAATACTCGGTCCGGAGTTCGATGAGATACGAACGCTACGGGACGTGCGTTACGCGGCGCGCTATCCGGAGTTTTGCGCTAAGTTCGTGCGCCGGTTGGTGTGTGTTCAATGCGAGCTGAACGTGAAACCCTTCTGGCGTTACCTCGAGACGCACGTCGTCCCGCAGCTACCCAAACTTTCCTCGCTGCGCGTTTTTGATTTGTCCATGTGCTGTAGGCGCACGCAGAATAGCTACACGCTGTTGCGCCCGCTTTGCGACGAGCTGCGGCGATGCGCGTCGTTGCGTCGAATTTCGCTACACTGCGTGCCCATCGAAGTGGTCAACGCGGTTCACTCGCGCACAGTGACGAGCCTGCGCCTGTACGTGATTGACGACGCGTCCGCGCTGGATCTGCGCGGCTTGCCGCGGCTGACCGAGCTTGACGTGCGCGCTAAACGCGGTGAATGCGCACCCGCGCGACTGGATCACCTGACCGAGCTCCGCGCGCTTCTGTTGGAGAGCGACCTCTCGCGCCGGAGCAAGGCGCGGGGAACGCGCTGCGTACCCGATACGCTGACGTCTTTGACTCGGTTGACGCTGATAGGATACGCCGACCTCGACCTTTCAAGTTTTGCCGGGTACACGACCCTGACCGATCTGCGCCTGGACAACTGCCGGGACGTCAGCGATGGCGACGCGTGCGTGCAGCTGCGCGGTGCGCTGACAGGGTTGCGCCACTTTCACCTCGAATGCTGGGGTCGTGTGAACGTCGCGCTGAGTCTTGGCTCCTTGCCCTGCTTGCGCAACCTACGCGTGCTTACGGTCGACATGCTCGCACTACTCGACGACGAACGCGCGACCGCCTTGAACCACGCCAAGGCGCTGGAGCGATTAAGCCTGATGTACGTGCGTGGCATTACGCATGTCGGTTTCGTCGCGCACATGCCGCGGCTAAAACATTTTACAGTTAAATATCCATGCGGTCCGATCAATTACGCTGCCCTAAGAGATGCTACCGCTCTGGAGTTCCTGCATCTCGCTGTGAACGAGATGCCCGTAGAGCACGACGCGATCTGCGCGCATTCCAAGTTGCAAACGCTGGTGTTGCTCGGTACGCGGTGCACGGTGGCCGTCAAGCTGATGCACGGCATCTCCGGTATGGTCAAACTGCGGCACTTGACGTGCTCACGGACGCAAATGTGGCATTGCTGGTGTTGCATGCCCGGCGCGACGTTGGCGTCTCTGCACCGCGTGAGGCTGGACGTGCGAGAGGATAGTCAAGGGGAGGCTCACGCGGACGACGACGACGCGGACAGCGGATCGTCGGACGAAGACGTTGGGGATCCTTTTCACGCCCCTTAGCTGGGTTGGCGTTGCGTCGGGACAGCCGAGACAACGTGATGCAGCAAGTTATCATTCTAGGATTTTCGCAGCGGTACGCGTACAGGCTGCGCCGCGTCACGGTGCAAACGCGCACACTGCGCGTCAGCAGCCTGGCTTGATACATGCGAGTCAACAGCCCGTGCAGCGTGTTGCTGCTCGGACCTGTAAGATTTTGGAAGCGCCGTCGTCCGCCTCGTAGGTGCAGATGCAGCTCGCGACAGGTGTACTCCATACAAGCTTCGTAGGCGTCGAGCACGGCCAGGCCGTACTGCCCAAAGTTACATTTTTTCAAAGCGTTCGACATTGTTGGGCCGTGATGCAACACAAAAGTGACTGCCTTTTAGCTGTCGGCGTTCTTTTATACCGGCAAATGTGTGGGCGCAGGTGGCGTTCAGCAACGCCTTGACCGCTTTCACGCCGTACCTCTACGCCCCGATATATTACGCAGCCAATTACGACCCTTCGCTGTACTCGTACGCCGAAATATTCGGGATGAACTCGCGGTGGTACTCCACGTCGAATGTCGGGGAGCGCAGCCTGCTTCCCAGAACCGTGTGCGTCGGGCTGACGCACTCGCGATGCGTGCAGCAGGGCGTTGGGAACGCCACGCTGCCCGGTGGACACGTGTTTTTGTGGACGCGCGATAGCGTCACGTACGTCGTGCACGGGTGCGAGAGGGACGGCTACTGCCACTGCGCGTGGCTGCAAACGTTAGACGAGTTCACCGCTTACCGCGGAGACGCCGCCACGGGCGCGCTGACCCAGCGGGATCACGCCACGGGGGCGTACACCACCGCGACCGTCGAACAGGCGTCGCATTTCGGCTTCGGCGGTTTCACCGACGACGTGCTGGAGTATTACGTAACGTCCACGCACGGGTCGCACGTCACCGACAACGGTTACAGCGAGGACGCGAGCGAGAGTGCGAACGTGCTGCTGAAGCACCGCGCGGATTTTCCGTACTGGCTTTACGCGCCCGAGGGCTCCTGCGTGTCCGTGTGCCAGCTTCTGCGCGGCGCTCGGTGCGGTCGCGAGCTCGATCTGCTCACGCTCACCTCCGATGACGGTTTTGTCGTTGGGGTGCCACCCTTGTTTTTGCGGATGGGGTGCGTCGGTGGCGGCAGCGGCGACTCCTGCTCCACCGACGTTCACCAAATGCAGGCGTACCCGTTGGAGGCAGCCACGGCCACGCTGCTGGTGGCCTACGGATCGATGGTGCAGCGCAGCCTCATCGCGACGAACGAGACGTTCGTGTACTACATACAGCGCATGCTGGACAGCGCCCGCGGCGTCGCCGATGGCACGATCACCGCGGAGGCCGGAGCGCGCGCGACGTTTCAAAATATCGTCGGGGGCACCAGCCAATTTGGCACCTTCTTAACCTCGTACCTTTTCAGCCGGTCGCAACTGCTGCTGTACTGCCGCGACGTGCTGGTCGCGTTCATGCAGTACATACGCGCGCTGGTGTTGGTGCTGTACCCCGAGGGCAACAACGATTTCTTCACGTTTCAGCGCGACACTATGGCCCTGGTGTCCATGATCGAGGACGTGTGCAACATGTTCGGTAGCGCTGTCATGCGGCTGCTGAGCGATCTGATCAACGTTTTTTACATGCTGTTCAAGTCGGTCATAGACGCGCTGACCGGTCAGGAGAACGCGGACGATTGGAAAAACGTGGGCCATGCTATAATGACTTTCCTGAGGGAGTACGGCGCCGTCCTCAAAACAGTGTTGTACCGTATTGTGTTCGAGTCGCCCCTGGGCAAAATAATCAACGCGATCATCAACGGCACGTGCGAGGCCGTCATAATGCTGCAGACGTTCGCCTACGATTACACCGTTGTTGTATGTGCGATACTGCAATTCAATTTCGGCGGGGAGTGCGTACGAATACCGGAAAGTTTGTCCATCAAACATGTCCATATCGCAGGCGTGAGCGTACCGCTGCCGATCAAACTGCATTTCAGCGACTGCATGGTTCGTCTACCAAATTTTAGACTGGGGGACGTACTGGGTAACAACTTTTTGGACATTATGGGCTGCGACTGTCCCACCCCACGCGACTTATCCGACCATCCGGATCGATACACCGCGGAAAGGTGCCCCGGCCCCCTCATTTCCACGATTACACGCGTTTTCTTGCCCGTAAAACAACGCGCGCCCGTACGCATCTGGTTTCACGCGGTGTTCAAAACGTCTTGCTAGGTACTCCAAGTGTCATCAGCAGCTAAAATGTCACGCGCCGGACGACGGCGACAACAAGTTCTACCGCCCCATGGAAGCGTCCATGTGTGAAACGCGTGATCTGGATGGGGTTTTTAAAGTGTACCGCACGGACGAGCTTCCGGTTATCGACGGAAACGCGTACGAACCCGCGTGGATGACGGAATGTAGCGTCTGCTGGGCCACGTCCGAGGCGATGTGCCTCGAAACCAAGACGGGGGTGGGCAACGCCAACAACGTGCGAGGGCGCGTCTGGGACATGTACGGCGAAGGTGCGTCGTGATCGCTTTGTGCTGCCGACGCGTGACTCTATCTGCCTACGCCGTTGTTCACTGAGCACCGCGTGCATCCGCGACAGGCACGCACGCGGCGATGGACTCGTTGCAACTATGCGGGCGGCACACGCGCGAGGACACGTGCGAGGCGGAGGTCACCGGCCTTTACAAGATGGCCATATGTTACTTGGACGAGGGGTACGAGGCGTGCCTGGGACGGCGCACCGTCAAGGACGAGTACTTCGGCACTCCTTGTCTGTGCGAGATGTGCGCCGCGGGCGTTCACTGCGGAGGCAGCGGTTACTGCACGTGCGGCGCGCCCCCCTATCTAACTTTGGGCCTCGAGTGCGCACCCTCCTACGTGCGCGTGGTG
>LGRX02015174.1:0-25177 GCA_001247695.2 Cymbomonas tetramitiformis
TATATTTAATAAGATTTGATTTATTTTATTAATGTGGGGGGGGCGGGGGATAAATTAAATCAATATGGGGAGCCGGGGCGGGTGGAGGTGTTTTTATTATTATTTCGGCAACGGAATAAAATCGATAGGCACGATTTACGCGATTATCGATAAAACAATATCGGGCGTCAATACCCGACTTTTATGTCCATGGATCCGTCCAGCTCCTCCCCCACCGCTTGCGGCTATCGACATTTCCAACCTCCCCCCTCCCCACCTTCCCCCCACCATATCGCCCTCGTCTCCATACCAGACAGTATGTTATAAATACAAATATAAATATAATACTTGTGTATATTATGACGTACAGTAAATATATTAGATTCCGTAATTTCTTTATATAATTATATGATTATACGATTACATGCTTTAAACAATAATACAATAATATAATTATATGCTTTAAAATATAGAATGGACTTTTCACGTTTTCAGTGAAGATGGCATGGGACCTGTGGTAAATTCCATATTTAAGTACATCGGAAAACTGTAGAAAACGACAGATTTTGTACAAAGCGACATATGAATTTCCGTGAGGTAACAGTTTTCCCGCGAGCGACAACGCGTGACGACTGACGTGGCGGGAGGAAGCGATTTCGCCAGAAATCGCCGGCGACACGAGCGTGGCAACGCTTGTGTCACGCCTTCATGAGGTCAGGTCGCGATTTCAGGTCACCATGACGCGATCAGGCTATGACATCCTTCCCACCTGGTGTCCGATAGGCTTTATCAACGTTACCGTCAACGAAATCACGGCGGCTACGAGTCAGAATGTTATCTTGATTCCACTTTGATTTCGAGTAAGACTTAGGATTGCAACCTCCCGAGGGTTAGAGTTTCGACTACTTTTCGATAAGAATAGTATACTTAAACATATGTTAACAATGTGGTAGAAGTGTATAATGTTCATTCGTCAATGGCTTGTGTTTCTTGCCGATATGCTGATGTGCCTGTGTATGGGGTTTTCTGCCTCGGTTGTGTTTTTGTCTTTGATTAAAAAATCGGCGACTAAGTGATCCCGCATGTGCGAGATATACGAATTTGATTGGACCAAAAGTACACTACTCTTGCACGACCCGCGGTCCACTCACGACCAGGTACAAAAGCTCTTGCCCGACCCTTGAAGATTCATTTCCCCTTGTTTCTTCTAACATACGCACCTTCAACCATACCTTCAAACATCTGCTGCTTACCTTGAAAGCATCGCCATCTGCAGGTATTATAGTGTGGCGCTTGCGATTACATAACACGCTACCTCCGATATGAATGCACCTCATTTCCCTGCAGACTTACCTGTTCAGCTTGAACGACTGCACATAGAATTCGAAAAATGTCGTGTGTGCCAATCCTGGAATTTGTTTCTAATTCGCGAGGAACTGTTCGTCGATCCTGCGCTGCATCCTAGATATGACATGACTAGACATGACCCCGCTTACGCGAAGTGGAGGTTTATCCGCAAAACGCGGGAAACATGGTATTTTCAAGTGTTGGATGAGCATGTATACTCCGACGAGCAAGGCGTCGCTGACATAAGAACCCCAGTGACAATGCCGGTTCCCACGGACTATATTCCCGAGTTGATCTCCGGTGCCTCTCCCGAGAATGATGATGATGGAAAGTGGTGCAACTGCCGTTAGGAAACATATACGCTTGTGTACAGTCTTTATTTTATATTTGCAAGTTCACATTAGATACTTACACTAATGTATTATTCTGCTAGCTTAATACACCAACACTTACCCTTATTTATGTGCTCCTAGACATCCTAGACAATTATTTGGTGTGTATAGATTGAATTTGTATGATGATATAGATTTGTGTATCATATGCTAGTACCCATCTCAGTTGCAACTTGTTTTCTGGGAATTGAAGCATCCGAATATGCACATCCATAAACGTGTACCGTGCATACTGACCTAAATTGCACATGGATGTACCCATATTTGCATACGGGAATCGGCGACTAAGTGATCCCGCATGTGCGAGATATACGAATTTGATTGGACCAAAAGTACACTACTCTTGCACGACCCGCGGTCCACTCACGACCAGGTACAAAAGCTCTTGCCCGACCCTTGAAGATTCATTTCCCCTTGTTTCTTCTAACATACGCACCTCCAACCATACCTTCAAACATCTGCTACTTACCTTGAAAGCATTGCCATCTGCAGGTATTATAGCTCCACATTTATCCTCACAATATATATATTTTCGACTTTTGCTATGGGTTTCGCACGACTTTCGCTTCAACTGCTAATCACCTTGCAAGCATTGTTATCTACAGGTATAAAATCCCGCAACATCGTGGCCACGTTATGCCTTCAATTCTACGATTCGGAGTTTATGGGACACGCGATCGTGATGAAGACGCTGCAGACGCTATCAGTAAACATGGAATGGTCCACCTGCGATGTCCTCAATGCAATGTAGACCGCTAGATGATATGTAAGTTCTTAAACACCCTCGAGGACAGACATACGGGACACCGACAGGACTTAGGGATCGTTTGGTGGCGCTACACCCGGAGAATTCGGAAATACATGTTTTTTGACCTTCAAGAACCGGAACTTTATCCCGACCAGAGCCCAATAGGGAACGAATGGGTTACCCCAAGGACACTGGTCATTCCAATCGACGTCACTTGGGCGCTTATTATGACGCGGCATCAACGAGATGAAGAGGAAATCGACCTATATTGCGTGCGATGCAATTGCCTTGACCAATAAAGCTCTGCCATTTATGTTCTCCGATAGAGCGTCAACATTGCGGTCAACGTTACCTCGCTATCGAGGGAATTAAAACCTACAAGTGCCGCAAATAGTTGTGGATTGAAGATATAGATTCCAATGTATCAGCAATATAGTAGCCTTAGCACTGTGAAATGATCGAAATCTCTTGCCTAGAAGACATCATAGACAAATATTTGGTGTATTTTGAATAAATTTGTATGATGATATAGATTTGTGTATCATATGCTAGTACCCATCTCAGTTGCAACTTATTTTACGGGAATTGAAGCACCTGAATACGCACATTCATAAACGTGTACCGTGCATGCTGGCCTAAATTGCACATGGATGTACCCATATTTGCATACTTGTACATGATATGCACGCATATGAACAAAAATGTAACAAAAAATCTACCGGGACTCGCCGAGTACGAAAGCATCATGCACAAATAAATAATTTGAGTAATATTTTGTAATAAAAATTGCGGGACGACTTACGTGTCGCTTACGTGTCGCTTACGTGGCACATTTCAGATGACGTAGCAATAACTTTTAGACGACGAAAATTGTGTCAAAATGAAGGTTTTTAGACGACGATCGAGATTCATTTATTCCCAATAGTCTGTTGTTTTCTTAAAGGTGAGTGATTACTGTACCCTTTCCGATTCTATGTTTTTTGGAGTATAGAATTGGTTGATATCGTGTAGTTCGCTTATTTCACTTTCCGTGCTTGGTTTAGGTAAGACATATTTGACATCATATGTAGCATCCTTGTGCTTTAAACGTCGTGCGCCCATTGATACCAAGTCACCTTCGACGCCGTATATGTTATGAATTCTATCATTTGGAACGTTACCCACAGGTTTTTGAAATGGGTTTATTGCGGGATTGAATAACTGAGCCTCTTTTATTCTAGATTCTTTAGATGCATATTTTTCCATTAGATAATTTTGTACACCGCCGCCTAAGCTATGCCCCGTTAACGCCACATCGCTAGTTGGTGCTGGAATCTGTATAGGCAGCCCTGACTGGGAGTCCCGGTGCAGGCCCCTATGACAGACCCCTAGGACCAACACTGGACCGCTGACTGATCTATAGGTTCGTGCTGTGACACACGCTGTGTCACAGGTAGGCTAGTATCCGAGACCGTTGCGAGACCGTTGCGAGACCTAGCTTAGGGTTTATTATCTTAGTAGAGAGTTTATCCATACAGTTCGGGACCCTCTGATATCTAGTGAACTAGGATATTCCGGTAGGTCGTGGCCCCATCCACGCTTTATTCCACTTGCTAGTTTGGCCATGATTGGCAAAACGGCCGCTCGGAGAGGTGGTGCGCGTTTGCGCGTTTGGGCATTAGTGGAGATTTTGAGATGAGCGGCTTGCGGTGAGCGACTTGAGCCGCAGCTATGGGGTGCCGGCTTGGATTGGGTTTCGTCGTCGCAATGTTCACTATTCGCGGTTCTCTGCTCGCTCTGATCCCGCCTGCTGCCGTGTTTTGGGCTGGTGACCTTGGCACCTTTGACTTCGACGACATCTTCCTTCGCCCCTCGCTAGCATGGCCCGACCGCTCGTTCCGTGTCCGTGACGTCGCATTTTCTCCGCGGCCCTACCCAAACGTGCTGCAGCGTACCGCCTCCCCTCAGGCTTTTCTAGAGATGGGAATGACGACAAGATCCAAGAAGTCCCTCACGAGGGACAGTGACATCGATGCCTCTTTGAGGTTGATCGACGGGGTGCGGAACACACCAACGGCGGCTACGCCTTTTGTTCCTACCCCCAACCCTGCGTCAAACGTAGACGAGGACGTTGCCGTCAGGCGTTACCTGCAGGAGCAGTCCAAGCTCGTCGACGAGATCTACAAAGCGCGACTCCATCGGGCTTGGGCCAAGAGTATCCGTGAGGATATTCTTGGTGACAAGAAACATCATTTCCGCGGTACGGACGACGCTGGCCTTCTGTCCGACCTGGTGGTGCAGCTGCGTACGGAGTTTCAGTCGGCCGGACTGGAACTATGTGCCTTTGACCTCGACGACCCTCTGGCTCCAGTGGTCAACAAGGTGAATGGCCTCTTGTACGACGTTCTGGCTCTCGTGGTGGAGAAGCACGGCAACGCCTACGTCTGGCTCACTGGTACCGATTCTTCGACTGACCGAGATGGAAGACGAGCCCTTGTCGACATCATCAAGGGTTGTGTTCCGGTGGCGCTACGAGAGTCGCAGTAGGAGGAGCACGCCGCGTTGCGTTATCCCGCAAACGTTGACCCGCAGCCGATCTTGGCTAAGGAACAACGTTTGGTGCGGGATAACCGAGCTTCCGACTGGACACCGACCGAGGCCACGCGAAAATTGAGCCTCTACACCCGACTCGACCCGACCTTCTACGCTGCGGTGAAGGTCCGCTATCCCATGACCGCTGACTTGGCTCATGTGTCACTGGTTTCGCTCCGTTCCATGGTTGTGGAGATTTACCAGGCTTGGGCGCAGACGGGCGGGGGGAAGGCGGCTTCGGGCGCGGACGGCATCTCCGCGCACCTGTCTAGCAGCGAGTACGACGCACTGCTGCAGAAGATCACGGAGCTGAAGGAGCTCGTGCAGCGGCAGCAAGGTGAGGCCGCTCCGGTTGTGCGGCAGCAGCGGGAGCGGGTGCAGCAGCGGCAGCAGCAGCAGCGGGGGCAGCAGCCGCGTGGGTTCCGTGTGGGGACCCACAAAACCCCACCAGTGGGATTCGACCGCGAAGATCAACGGGCGAAGCCGTTCTGCGGTAGATGCAAGAAGGCGGGAAAAGGTGAGGCGTATCACTTTTACCGCGACTGCCCGTTGGGCGGGCGCCAACACCCGCCCACCTCTGCCGCGGCATTTTGCGTTCCCATCGACGAGGAGGACGCAGAGGGGGTGCACGCACTCGCCATGTGTGCGTTGTTCCAGCAGGCGGCGGATGACGGGGCGGAGTCCTTCGCGCGTGCGGCAGCCGCGTACGGGCCGCCCGCTGTGCTTTGTGCGGGGGCGGTCGGCGGCATCGACGTGTCCGCCTACGGCTTCGCCGTGGAGCAGCAGCCGGCTTCCGAGGGGGATGACATTCTCCGCCGGCTCGACGATCTTGCCGCGGAGGTTCACTCCGCGGCCAACCCGCAGGTGCATTACACTCACGCATCTTTCCCGCCTCCTGCCGGTAACGGGCATGGGGCTTCGGCTCTGGTGTGCGTGCCCGCCGCAGCGGTGGCCACACCGGAGGAGCAGGTTCCGGCAGGTGGTGCGGCGGCATCGGCATCCGCCGTGCCGGCCCCTGCTATGCCTGTCTCGCAGGGAGAAGATGTGAAGCCCGCGCCACTTCAATCGGCGCGGGTGACCACCACAGCGGACGCGGCCGGTGAGTTTGCTGGGTTCGTTCAGACTGTCAACCACGCCGCCGTCCAGCCCATTGACCTCACGGGTTACAACACCGACGACTATGAAGACCTTGCCGACGGTACATTCACGGTAAAGCCAGAGGCTTCGGGCGTCTCAGCTAATCTCTCATCTGCACCTGCACCCCGAGCACCTGGCTCTGGTGGTGCTCTGGGTGACTGGCATGACGGTGCTCCCCGCAGCTACGGCTGTGGGAAGCCTCCGTGGGGGTTCCCCGCTCACACTGGCTTGTGGGGGATGCCGTTTTTGCTTTGCTTCGTTCTCTTGCTTTCCGTCATGGGAGTGGGGACCGCCGCCTACACGGCGGCCAATGACCTCAGCTCTGTGCAGGTATCGGGTCGAGCTGCACCGCAGCCTGTGCTGTGCAGGGGAGATCTCTGCGTCTACTCTGGTATCTCCGAGCTAGACCCCGTCACACTGGATGCGGTGCTGCACTCCCTGGGTGCTGCGGCAGTGCTACTGCCGCCTGACCCGCTGGGAGGCAGTGCTGCGGGATGATACGGTGAACATTGTGGTGACGGTGCTCCTCTGATCTTTGACCCCGAGTAGTTTTATTCCTGGTTCTGGCAGTGCACCACCTTCTGGTGGTGTGCTGAGATGTGCTTTGACCTCAACATGGTCTTCAATTGGCTTTTACTTTGACTCCTTATATCCGTTAATCTGACTTGCTGGCGCCGTGCCTTTCAGTAGTTTAGCAGGACCTATATGCCTGTATGTTTCTGCACTTGTGCCGGCTAGAGGGTTTCAATTTGTGTATCAGAATTGCACAGTTGAATTAGCAGTTAGGTTTGTCACCCTAGCTCCTACCCTAACTTATCTTAACATTCTGACTCTCCTAGACAGTCACCACCCACACGGTGCTGGGGTGGTGCGCGTGTGCTGGAATCTGTATAGGCAGCCCTGACTGGGAGTCCCGGTGCAGGCCCCTATGACAGACCCCTAGGACCAACACTGGACCGCTGACTGATCTATTGGTTCGTGCTGTGACACACGCTGTGTCACAGGTAGGCTAGTATCCGAGACCGTTGCGAGACCGTTCCGGGTATATCTAGCTTAGGGTTTATTATCTTAGAGACAGTTTATCCATACAGTTCGGGACCCTCTGATATCTAGTGAACTAGGATATTCCGGTAGTTGGATATGCATTTAATACATCTATTAAACGACTCTCAGCTTGCTTATATCTACCCGTTTCTCGTTGTTTTCCGATAAGAGTTTTTAGATTCACATCGAACCAATCCTCGTATGCGAACGGGATACGTTGTGGGTCACTAATTAAGACATCGGCATCTTTTAAACCCGACACATCACTTCCTCGTTGTGCAATGATGACCTCGTCTCTTAACTTGTGTTTTAAAACAATTGCATTTCTATCCGACAAATCTTTATCCAAGTCGTAACTCGGCAAATCCAACATTGCATTTTGAAAACGTTGTGGGCTTTCCTTCTTAAATGCATATGCATACGAAAGCTCACTCGCTCTAGCCATTTGAGCCATCCTCTCGTCATCTTTAGTGATAATCGTTTTGCCTATTATACGTTGACCTAACGAGGTTTCTTTTGTCATTTCTTCAAGCAATTTGCCGTATTTTGTTTTTAGAAATCGATTATGAGCTTTATCTACTTTACTCAAACGTGTCGAGGTTGTCGGCTTTAAGGTATCTATGTCATATTTTGGCTTATTAGTGATTCCGGGCTTGGTTAGAACATTTTTGCCTTTATTTTTGATAACGAGGGTTTTGGGTTTTTGATTTGTAACTTCATCATTTGTTGCCGTTCTTTTCGGTTTGGACACAAATGTGTTGTCTAATGTTCTATAGTTGAAAGCACCAAATGGTTTTTGGCATTTATTTTGGTCGGGATTTTCAAAACAACTTGTCATTATTATATACTTTCAATATATATATATATATATATTTAGGGAGTTTTAAAAGTATACACCGACGAATTTCCGGAAGGACTAGTGGACGATGATGGATAACCGCCGCTTGGAGGAGTAAATGTGGATACCGAAGGATAGTTAACGGCGCCACTACTCATTGGTTTCATTTGATAGCGTCTCTCGGGCATCGCTCTATTTAACATCGCTTCCGATTTTAGAAACTCGGTAAATTGGTTGTCGTCCGCAAATGTCGAAGTTTCGGGGAGAGCGTATGCCGAGACAATTGGGTGTCGTAGACGAATGTGACCTTGTGTTAAATGGTCCGTGTGACGAGATGCAAATGAATACAATTTATTCATTTGCTGTTCATCGTTTAATGAGTTGCCCCGTTTATCTCTCATCGTCGGAATTGTTGTGGTTGACTTTGCTTGTCGAGTTTTGGTGGGTGTATTAAAGGTCGCACCATCAGATTCATTTCGGAGAAATGACTTAAACTCGCCCATCAAGTTGTGCCGATTGAGCCAACTTATTCCTTCCGATGGTGAAGTTATTGTTTTTGAAATGACTTTTAAATTTTCGATTTCCGCTTTACTTTTGAATTCTTCAAATAATGCTCGCCTCTCAATTGGCGTCATATTGTCAATCTTATTTAACACAAAATGTTTATTGTTTTCTAATAGCGGGTTGAACTTGGGTTCGGTGTAATCTATAATCGGTTTGCCGTTGATTAGTATTCCGTTATCGAAATTCGGGACCGAAGGTGCATATCCGCCAGATTTTTGTGCAAATTTTTGTGTTTGTTTTAGTAATTTTTCATGACTTATAGGTGTTATTCCAAGAGCATTTGCTTCCATTTGCCTACATAAAGCCGCGTTTTTACGTTTAGTTAAAGTTGAACGTAGCATATGATTTGTATTATTAATATATAGCATAACATATTATATAACATTAAAATGGGCACCCGAAAGGAATGGATAGCGAAACTTCGCTCGTGCGCAAATGAGTATCAAAAAGGGAAAACTACTAAAATTGTCAATACGTCTCCATCTAAACTAAAATTGCCTAGCATAAACAACACAAAAGCACCTATACGACCACAATATGATTTGTTGCCGGATGGACAATCACGAGCGATTGCGAAGACAATATATTCCCTCGAGTCACGAAGTTATTTGAGAAAACAAAAACAAATTTCAAATAGAATACGAGGAAAAAATAATCTATTATAAGATAATATACTAGTAAATGAAGTGCTCGTGTAAGGGTAAGCAAAAGAGGGCTAAAAGCTTGAAGAAAAATGCATTGTATTATAAACCCTTGTATAGGAAGCGTTCAAAACATATCTAGCTTATAAGATATATGGATATTTTCAATAATTCTTGCGATTTACAAGCGTTCGGAAATGTGTTAGTAATGATAATTGCGGCAATCTTCGGTGGCATACGAATGAGTCGTTGCAAATATATCGAAACCCCGTGTTGGAAATGCCAAAGAGAATTAATTAGTGAATCGGAATTGGCAACAAATGTGTAATTTCAAATTAACATTTATTTATCCGAGCATTGGATATGTTTCAAAGTTAAAGTTAAATCTTTTCATTCTTTTTAAGCATTTAATGGACGATTTATATTGTTTGTATTTGTTCATATATATGTCTCCGTTTAAAATAAATGGAAGTAAGTTGTCAAGTATTTCAAAACTTATATAATGCTTAAATATGTCTTTCGGACAATCTTTAAAGTCGTAATCAAAGCGTGCATTCTCTTCATTCTCTTCATCCTCTTCATCCTCTTCATCCTCTTCATCCTCTTCATTCTCTTCATTATAGAGTCGTAAAATATTTGCTCGCATACTGAAATACTCCTTTGCGGAGATTTTGTTTAATGCATTTTCAAGTATTTCAAATTCAATTTCTTCATCCTCTCTATGCACCTCACATACTTCCGAAAAATAATCCGAGATTCCAAAAGTAGGTACTTCTAAAATTTCTTGAATAAGCTCAAACCTTCTATCCATTCCCTCAAGTAAATCGTCAAAGAATTGCTTGAAAATGTTATATAAGAAATGACTTATATCCCACATTAACAATTTGTTAGGATTAAGTATTTTATATTCCTCTATGAGTTCAAAATAATAATCATTTAAGTCATTAAATTCAAGATAAATTTTGTAATCATATATTTTGCTCTGAATATCAATAGGTAGCGAAAAGAAAAGATTGATTTGAGTAGACATATTCGATTGCTTGTTATATACTAATATAAGTCGTCGTCTTAAAGTTAAAAAAAGGATATGAGAGAATGTGAGAGAATGTGAGAGAATAACATAAATTAACATTTATTTATTTAAATAAAAGGCAATGAGTACGTGGTAATGGGTTGTTTTAAAAAGTATTTCAAAGGAAGAAAAGTATTTTTGTAGAATAAATTTTATGAAATAGAAAATGTTTTTAAAAACGCCCGTTACCCTACTACCCGGTACCCTATTCGTTTATTAAATACGCATTTTTACCGAGATGACCGAGACGATGCTATTTCCGCGATTTAACCTGCTGAAATTTTTGGGGGTCAACGTAGGGGACCCTTCATCGTCGATTAAATCGGCAAATTTTGATATGAGGGAATATGAGGGAATATGAGAGATTAACATAAAATTACTTATCTTTATATATATATTTATTTATATAAAAAGTAAGGGGTAGTAGGGTAATGGGTTGTTTAGAAAAGTATTTCAAAGGAAGAAAAGTATTTTTGTAAAAAAACTTATAGCATTTTAATTTTTTTTTTAGAAATGCCCATTACCCTACTACCCGGTACCCTATTTTATTAAATACGCATTTGAACTAAATTACGATTTCTGACGTAATTCTCACGTAATTTCTCGAACCTAAACCCTAAACCCAGAACCTAAACCCTAAACCTACTGAAATTTGGGGGGTCGACAAAGGGGACCCCCACCGGCGATGAAATCGGCAAAATTTAATTTTTGTGACCCCTAGACACCCCCACAGACCCCCCGATGACAGGGCTGTCATAATTTCAAATCGGATAGCCAAAGTTAGTCAATGATAGCCAATGATAGCCAAACTATAGAGTACAGTACCTGTCTCAGGCCGAGGGGATGATACATTTCCAGAGGATCGGGATGCCGATCTGACTCCCGATGACGATGACTATGTTGATGACGGTCATCACTGATGACGGAAGGAATTCTGATGACCAACAGTGTCATCAAACAGGCACGCGAACGGCTGAAATAGTAAAATTTGAATCGCGACGGTCTCATTGGCCCGAGCAGAGCAGCAGACCATCATCGTCGGAAGTCTAGCAGACCATACAGGTGACACCTCGCGTCGGTACCCCGAAAAAAACCATGAACATCTCATATTGGGGAAAAAATCGGAGATGAAATCGAAGATTCCCCCTCTTTTGAAAAATCGGGAAAAAATTCAGTGCTTGTTAACAGTGCAGAGGGTTGACGCCCAAATCGTAGGCTGTACACGACAACGTATGCTGTATTCAATTGAAGCCCGAGTGTATTGTAAATAAAAGTTTTGGAATAATTTTGCATATATAAATTAGGTCCTCATTCTTGCCAAAACCAGAAATGCTTGCAAGGACGGATGAAATTCAGTGCTTGTTAACAGTGCAGAGGGTTGACGCCCAAATCGTAGGCTGTACACGACAACGTATGCTGTTTGCTGTATTCAATTGAAGCCCGAGTGTATTGTAAATAAAAATTTTGGAATAATTTTGCATATATAAATTAAGTCCTCATTCTTGCCAAAACCAGAAATGCTTGCAAGGACGGATGAAATTCAGTGCCTTTTAACAGTGCAGAGGTTGACGCCCAAATCGTAGGCTGTACACGACAACGTATGCTGTATCCATATTATATCAATTGAAGCGCGTTGTGACTACGTGACACAGCACATATTTTACTAATGATTTCACACTGCGACAATAATATAATTCCGGTCATCAGTGGATAATGAAAAATATTGGGGAAAAAATCGGAGATGGAATCGAAGATCCCCCTCTTTTGAAAAATCGGGAAATATAATTCAGTGGCTCTTAACACTGTGTCATTGTCGAATTCCCCTTAACAGTGCGAAAAAATGAAGCCAGACACTGTGACACTGTACGCTGTATACGATTTCTGTCTCAGTTTTTTTTACGTCTTCATTCTTCAAATCTGAGAAATGTGTGAACGGATTCCGAAAATTCAGTCGCTCTTAACACTGTGTCATTGTCGAATTCCCCTTAACAGTGCGAAAAAATGAAGCCAGACACTGTGACAATGTACGCTGTATACGATTTCTGTCTGTTTTTTTTACGTCTTCATTCTTCAAATCTGAGAAATGTGTGAACGGATTCCGAAAATTCAGTCGCTCTTAACACTGTGTCATTGTCGAATTCCCCTTAACAGTGCGAAAAAATGAAGCCAGAATCGTAGGCTGTACACTGTACGCTGTACACGACACAGAGTAGAGCTGTGACACACGACACAGTGAGCTGTGACACACGACTCAGTGTGTCACTGTACACACGACACGACACGACACGACACGACACGACACGACACGACACGACACGACACGACACGACAGTATAAATAAGCCCGGTATAATAATAGGCCCGGTCGATCTCAAGGATGAGATCTCCACTAGGCCATCTGACAATTCAATCGGTTCAATATATATTTTTCATTAGTTATTGGTTTGGCGGTTGTTATGCACGGCGGTATGATTTGCGATGTAAGACATTATATATGTATATGGTTAGATATGATATATTATGTCGACGGCGTACATGAAATATACGCTAGTTACAAATATAGGATGACGGAGCAAGGTTTGGATGTCCAAGCTGCTGCTGCGTCTGCTGCTAGCCTACGTCTGTGTGTATAAATGTATGATTATAGTTTTTTTGTTTTTGGGACACGATGTTTATAGTTTTAATTTAAATTCAAGACGTTTAAATTTTTTTGAAATCCGTTCGCGCGTTAAATTTGCAACGGTTATCGCGGGCGATTGCGGATTGCGCATTGCAATACATAGCCGCCGCAACTTATCTTCAGAGTTCATTACTTTAACGTGCGCCCCTTCCCTGCGTAGCTGCTGTGTGTTTGCATTCTTGTGTGGACAATATGCTTGTTTTTTTCTTCCTATTTTTTCTTTTGTTGGCACACACTTCCAGTAAGTTTTGCGCGATGTTCTGGGTGCTTGGTCTGTTGTTGCTATCAGTACAATTTCTGACTTTAACAAAAGGTGCCTTGCGTTGAGGTTTGTTTCGCGAACAAATGCAGCGTTAACGATGCGATGCTTGGCACGCAGGCTAGTTTGGGCACTCAAGCACTCGTCTGCCAAGAAAGACAATAAGGAGGCCGTAACTTTTCCAAGTATTTTCCCCGACTGACTCCATTTCCTTAAAGTCTTGCTCGCGATGGAGTGCCGAGATGCGAGGACGCCCAATTCCTGGTTATATTTTTTTTTCCTGTTATGATTCGTGGTTATTACATGTGTTTGTGATGGTGACCTTTTCTGGTTTGAAGTGTTTGTGTTTCAGAGTATACAATAATTACCGGTAAGATAGCGGCATTTTGACGGAGAAGTTCCAAGTAGCTTAGATCGAGGTCGTGACAAAGGTCCTCTGCCCATCGCCTTCGCCTCAGTTTTTTGTATCTACCACGTTATGCGCCAACCAACCAGCTGTTGCACTGCAGGGAGTCTTGAAGACGTTGAGGGATCTCTGTCATGCAGGGGTGCCCAACATCGTGCTGGCAATCAGCCATTGCGCACCCGCAGGATGTAACGTAGATTTCCCAGCAGCGTGCTGGCACTGAGCCATTGCGCATTCGCAGGATGCGCAACACTGTGCTGACGAAAAGCGATCTTTGGCTTGCAGTTGTGCTGAGCAGCGTGCTGGCATTTAGCTATTGCGCATTCGCAGGATGCTCAACATTGTGCTGACCAGAGCGATCCCTGGCATGCAGGGGTGCCCAGCAGCGTGCTGGCACTGCGCCATTGCGCATCCTGCAATTCAGCAGTTGCCTTTCGTGCTAACGGCACTAATGCTCTTTGTGACACACTTTTCTTAAAGTTTGCACCCAACCCGGTCAGATTGGGCGCAGTCAGATTCCGGGATGGTCTTTTCGTCTGGATGTTGCGTCACTTTTGAGCTTAACTAAGTGATTGTTTCTTTGTTAAAGGGCAAACCGGGACATTCCTGGCTTGCGCCCCACGCTGATGGCGTGTTCGCTTTCATCGAGTCGCTTCATTTGGATTGTTGCATAGCTGCCAATCTTAGTCCATGGCCTGCAGTGGTCGGCGCGTTAGGCTGCAGCTTAAACGGGCGGTTGGAGTTCTGCACTCGACGTGTGTCAGCACCAACCCATGGCCAGGATGTATGTTGCCCATGCATGTGAACGGATCTTGAAAGTGTTTTGTTTTCGGGCTTGGTTCAGGGATATATCAGTGACCGAAGCTTAGGTGCAGAGTGTGGCTGCTTCCCTCGGTGAGTGCCTTGCCGTGTGTACTTCATTCCCTGTGTGTCAGGCACAAAGTGTGGTCGCTTCATTCGTCGCACACCTTGATGCACGTTTTTGAATTGCAAGCTCTTTCTTGCATCTGCCGAGCTCTGCCTCGTGGTTATTTTTGGCTGCGTGGCAAGCTAGAATTGTAGGGGAAGGGCGCGCCATAGCTATCTGCTGAGTGGGAGGGGGAGGGTACGCCATAGCTATCTGCCGAATTGGAGGGGGAGGGCGTGCTATAGATATATGTGAGTGGAGGGGAGGGCGAGCCATAGTTATTTGCTGAGTTGGAGGGGGAGGCTGCGTTATAGCTAGTTTTCGAGTGGGAGTGGGAGGGCGCGTTATAGCTATCTTTTGATTGGCAAGGGGAGGGCGCGTCATAGCTATTGCCGAGTGGGAGGGGGAGGGCGTGCATAGCTATTTGACGAATTGTAGGGGAAGGGTGCGTTATAGCTATTTGCTGAGTGGGAGGAGGAGGGAATGCCATAGCTATCTGCTGAATTGGAAGGGAAGGGCGTGCCATAGATATATGTTGAGTGGGAGGGGGAGGGTGCGCCACAACTATCTGTTGAGTGGGAAGGGGAGGGTGCGCCATAGCTTTCTGCCGAGTTGGACGAGGAGGGCGTGCCACAAAAATATATGGGGAGTGGGAGGGGGAGGGCGAGCCATAAATATTTGTCGAGTGGCAGAGGGAGGCTGCGTCATAGCTATCTGTCGATTTGGAGTGGGAGGGCGCGCCATAGCTATTTGACGAATTGTAGGGTAAGGGCGCGCCATAGTTATTTGCTGAGTGGGAGAGGAGGGTACGCTTAGCTGGCCTGAATTTGGAGGTAGGGCGTGCCATAGATATATGTGGAGTGGGAGGGGGAGAGTGCGCCACAGCTATCAGCTGAGTGGGAAGGGGAGGGTGCGCCATAGTTTTCTGCTGAATTGGAGGGAGAGGGCGTGCCATAGCTATCTGCGGAGTGGGAGAAGGAGGGTGCGCTACGGCTATTTGCTGAGTGGGAGGGGAAGGGTGCTCCATAGCTATTTGTCGATGGGGGAGGGCGCGCCATAGCTATCTGCTGAATGGCAAGGGGAAAGTGCGCCATATCTATCTGCGGAGTGGGAGGTGGAGGGCGCGCCATAGCTATCTGCCTAGTGGGAGAGGGAGGGCGCGCCATAGCTATTTGTTGAGTTGGAAGGAAGGGAACGCCATAGCTATTCGCCAAGTGCGAAGGGGAGGGCGCGCCATAGCTATATGCCGAGTGGCAGGGGGATCGCGAGCCATAGTTATTTGCTGAGTTGGAGGGGTAGGCTGCGTTATAGCTATCTGTCAAATGGGAGTGGGAGGGCGCGTTATAGCTATTTGTTGAATGGGAGGGGGAGCGTGCGTCATAGCTATTGCCGTGTGGGAAGGGGGCCATAGCAATCTGACGAATTGTAGGGGGAGGGCGCGCCATAGCTATCTGCTGAGTGGGAGGGGTGAGGGGAACGCAATAGCTATGCCGCTGGAGGGAGGGGCGTGCCATAGATATGTGGAGTGGGAGGTGGAGGGGTGCCCATGGCTATTTGCTGAGTGGGAGGGGAAGGGCGCGCCATAGCTATTTTCCGAGTGGGAGGAAGAGGGTGCGCCATAGTTATTTGCCGAGTGGGAAGAAGAGGGCGCGCCATAGCTATCTGCCGAATTGGAGGGCAAGGGCGCGCCATAGATATCTGCTGAGTGGGAAGGGGAGGGCGCGCCATAGCTATCTGCCGAATTGGAGAGGGAGGGCGTGCCATAGCTATCTGCAGAATGGGAGTGGAAGGGCGCGCCATAGCCATTTGTCGTGTGGGAGGAAGAGGGTTACCATTCATCACTGCGCTGGGAATAGTTCCCCCAGCTGTATGCGGTTGCCACCCATCACTGCGCTAGGAATAGCTTTCCCAACTGTATGCAGCTGGCACCCATCACTGCGTTTGGAATAGCCCCCCCAGCGGTATGCAGCTGCCACCCATCACTGCGCTGGGAATAGTCCCCCCAGCTGTATGCGGTTGCCACCCATCACTGCGCTGGGCATAGCCCCCCCAGCTGTATGCGGCTGCCACCCATCACTGCGTCGGGAATAGCCCTTCTAGCTGTATGCGGCTGCCACCCATAACTGCGCTGGGAATAGCTTCCCCAGCGTAATGCGGCTGCCACCCATCACTGCGCTGTGAATAGCCCCACCAGCTGTATGAAGCTGCCACCCATCACTGCTCTGGGAATAGCTTCCCCAGTTGTATGCGGCTGCCACCCATCACTGCGCTTGGAATAGCTCCCCCAGCTGTATGCGGCTGCCACCCATCTCTACTGGCCCAGGAATAGCCCCCTGTATGCGGCTGCCACCCATGCACGGCCCCAGGGAATAGCCCCCCCAGCTGTATGCGGTTGCCACCCATCACTGTGCTGGGAATAGCCCCCTTCAGATGTATGCAGCTGCCACCCATCACTGCGCTGGGAATAGCCCCCCCAGCTGTATGCGGCTGTCACCCATCACTGCGCTGGGAATAATCGTTGCGCATTCGCACGATGCGCAACACTGTGCTGACGCTGAGCGATCCCTGGCATGCACGGGTGCCCAGCAGCGTGCTGGCACTGAGTAGTTGCGCACTTGCAGGATGCGCAACACGGTGCTGACGCTGAGCGACTTTGCCATGCAGGGGTGCCTAGCAGCTTGCTGGCATTGAGCCGTTGCTCTTTGCAGGATGCGAAACACTGTGTTGATGCAAAGCGATCTCTGGCATGTAGGGGTGCCCAGCAGCGTGCTGGCATTGAGCAATTGGGCACTCGCAGGATGCGTTACACCGTGTTGACACGGAGCAATCCCTGGCATGCAAGGGTGTCTAGCAGCGCGTGGCACTGAGCCATTGCGCATTTGCAGGATGCGCAACACCGTGCTGACGTAGAGCGATCAGACGGCATTGCATTCATGCAGGCCCTTGGATTCCAAATACATCAAAAACAAGTGTCACTTTACACGAGAACAGTGGCCACTGGTCAGGGCACTGAGTCGTGGTAGGGGGTGCTGTCACATTATGGTTCCGTGCGCACTTTTACATTCTCTCAGGTTCTAATGTTGGCGATGTTGGCGTATTGTATACATGGTTCAGATCACATGAAGCATGCTCTTTTGGCAAGTTTCCATGTTTGCGATATACCAATGTTGCGAACGTGTTCCAATGACAAATCACAGTTCTACTTTCATTATCAAATTTGCTGTGTGTTTGACAAGCCTCTCACTGTTGACTCACTGTCTCCTGTGTGTGCAATGAGCACCTTTCATGTCGTTTTCTCTCATCTTGTAGCAAAGTCTGCATTGTGTGCGAAATGACCTCCTCACACGTCGCCTTTTTTCATCTTGTGCCCAAGTCTGCTCTCTGTGCGCAATGATCACTTCACACATCGCCTGCTTTCATTATGTGCCCAAGTCTGCTCTGTGTGCGTGATGAGCACCTCACATGTCGCCCTCTTTCATCTGGTGGCCAAGTCTGCTTCGTGTGCGCAATGATGACCTCACATGTTGCCCTTTTTCATTTTGTAGCTAAGTCTGCTCTGTGTACACGATGACCTCCTTACACGTTGCCTCCTTTCATTTGTTGCCCAAGTCTGCTCTGTGTGCGCAATGACCACCTCATATATTGCCCGCTTACATTATGTGCCCAAGTCTGCTCTGTGTGCGTGATGAGCAGTTCATATGTAGCCCTCTTTCATCTGGTGTCCAAGTCTGCTTTGTGTGCGCAATGACGACCTCACATGTTGCCCTTTTTCTATTTTGTAGGCAAATATGCTGTGTGTGCGCAATGACCACTTCACACGTTGCTTTCTTTCATTTCGTGGCCAAGTTTGCTTTGTGTGCGTAATGAGCACGTCACACGTCGTTTTTTTTCATTTTGTGGCCAAGCCTTCTATGTGTGCGATAACCACCTTACAAGTCGCTTTTTTTTATCTGGTGGCCAAGGTCTGCTTTGTGTTTGAGAGGACCACCTCACACGTCGCCTTCTTTCATCTTATGGCCCAGTGTGCATGGTGTGCGCGATGACCACTTCACACGTTGCCCTCTTTCATCTTGTGTTTAGGTGTTGGCCAGAATTGCATGCACGCCACGTTTTGATAATTTTCTCTTCGAGCATTTGGTGTATACAATCTAACTGGAATATGTTGGTTGTAATTGCAGACAATAGAATATGGAGGAAAGCAATCTTGGCGCCGACAAATGGGAAATATTGAAGGTAATAGTGTGTAGTGTTTAGTATGTTTCAAATATGTAGTGTTTAGTAATGTAGGTAATAGTGTTTAGTTTTTGTTTCATGTTAGTTTGATAGTAATATGTATGGTATTGATTAACCGTGATATATAGTATTTCTTAAAATTGAAATCGCGATAACTCATTCGGTCGATCGGACATAACCAAAAGATCTAATGGCTGTAACCTTTCCACCTCGATACTTGACCGTGTTACCTCTTGGGGTGATATGCGAAGGTTGACGGTGTGAAAGACCAGTCGGATCTTTTTGGTGAATTTATATGTTAAAGTTGAAACTGCGATAACTCATTTGGTCGATCGGACATAGCCAAAAGATTTAAAGGCTATAACTTTTCCACCTCGATACTTGACCGTGTTATCTCATGGGGTGATATGTGAAAGTTGACGGTGTGAGAGGTTAGTCAGATCTTGTTGGTTAATTTTTTAGGTATGTATTTACTGGTTATTTAGTGTTCGTTATTTTGTGCAAAAATCTGTTATGGTGTAAATGCTTTTCAAAAAATATGCTTTTCACACTGATTGTGTGTCGATGCTTTTGTGCTGGTAATTCTATTGCAAGATATATAACTTGTAGGGAAAAAACTGGCAATTGAATTTTCGTTGTAAATTAGTGCTTATTTGTATTATAAATTGATCGTGGGGCTGCAGGGTATGTCCATTGCCGCAAAGAATGTTGGTTTGTTTGGGTCACCTGTGGAGATCTCAGCCATGGATTGTATGGTACCTCCTGATGTTGGGTTAAGGTGCGGGCTGAGATCTTCCAAGACCACACAACTGTTCGTGAAGGCGGAGTTCTCCACAGGTGCCAGGAAAGCCAGGAAAGACATTGGTGGTGCGAAAACTGCATTAGCTTTTTTACGTGCAGTGAGTGAACGGGTTGAATATGAAAATATTGCAATGCTTGAGGAAGAGGAGGCGCCTACATACGGGATGAGTTGCTTCACAATGTTGAATAAATCCACGAAGATGGTCAATGAAGAATTGCCATCCCCGTATCGCCTACTGTTGGTTGATATCGTGGGTAGAATATGCATCGACATTTTGACTCAAGGGTGTGAGAAAATGGACGCATTGGCTAAAGTGAATCAGTCCGCAGCCAACTCGAATGCGCTGAATCCATTCAGTGCTTTGCATGCATCTATCCCGGAGGACATTTCCATTGACTTCGAGCACATCTTCATCAATAAGTTTGTTGCAAACAAAGATTATTTTCCTAAACTGGATATGCATCTGGATACTGGTGGTGATTATTCAGTATGTATCACACTTAGAGATGACAGTCATTCCACAGGTTTTGTCTCAGTTATGGGAAAAGAGCAAGAAAGCCAAGTGTATAGCTTTAAAAGGCTTGCAAGTGGTTCAATCACTTTATTCTCTCAGAATGTTAGACACACTGCAAGAGAATTGGTGCGAGGTACACGTGTAGTCTTGGTAGCTTTTTTTAGATTAGCTGATTGATTTGTTCGTAAATTATTTGGACCTGTATGATAATATACACTTGGAGCATTTCAGAATCAATTGTTTTTAAGTTATTTATTATTTTCATTGCGTGAAATAATTGATTATTGTGCTGCATATTCTAATGCATACGTATTTTTCTACGGAATATTACATTTTGTTTACAAACGATATATCAATAATATTCAATTATTCATTAACTTTCAAAACTCCAACAATAGGAAAGTTGCGGAGCAAGCGGATGAAGAGGATATGCAGCTCCTTCACAATCTCCCCATGTGTACTGGCGCGTGCATGATTATTACTTAGAATTGTTGCATCGCTCATAATTTGGTCAATGGCACGATGGTATTGGTTCATAATATCATCTGCAATGCTCATTGGTTTGCGGTGGCAGTGTTTTTATTGGTGATGCAACATTCTTTGTCACGAGATAATTACTATAGGCCTTCTTTCTTGGAGCATGTAGAAAATGTGCTTTGTGGAAGGATGAGGGCAGCTGATTGCATCTGATAGCAATGTGCTTTGTGGGAGGATGAAGGCGGTTTATTGCATTTGATAGCGTTGTTCTTTGTGAAAACATGCGGGAGTGCGGCTGGCTGCATTTGATAGCGATGTGTTTTGTTGGAGGATAAGGGCGGCTAATTTCACCTGATAGCGGTGTACTTTGTGGGAAGATGAAGGAGGGTGGCAAACACAATCTCTCCAAATCTAATTCAGTTGAGGTTAGGGGTGGAGAAGGAAGGTGAAGCAAGTTTTGAGGTGTAGGGGTTGAACCATATGGTGCAGCTCCTCGATGATGAAGAAAGATGGATCGAAATATTGCAAATACAATCTCTCCAAGTCTAATTCAGTTGAGGTTAAAGGCGAAGAAGGTGGTTGAAGCAAGTTTGGAGTGTAGGGGTTGCACCATATGGTGCAGTTCTTTGGTGATGAAGAAAGATGGATCGATATTATTCAAATACAATCTCCGCAAGTCTAATTCAGTTGAAGCTAAATGTGGAAAACATTAAGAACCAAGCAGCCTTGATAGAGTTACCAATTATTGTTATTCATGACAAACTGATATTGTTCGAAATACGGTGAACGCTCCATATCACTATTATCGACTGTATATCTAATTGGTCTTGGAATTTTATTTCTCGGAATCTTTTTATATTCAACTACGATCTAAAAATTGAAGATGTGAAGAGACATTCTGTGTTGAAGTCGGTATCCCTGTGAGTCAAATCTTGGGGCAACTGACAGCCAATTCCACATTACAAATATAGCTTGATCTCGCACTGAGTCTGCATGCCTTTGCACAGCAGTCTCCACCAAAACTCTATCATCATTCGTTGCAACAGTCAAATATTCAAACTCGTGCATTATTCCACCTGCACATTCAACATCACCATGCACATTTGTTAGTCATGAATGCACTTCATCTTCAAGGACACGCACCTCAACGGAATTTTTTTACGCATGTTAATTGTACATTGCAATTTAACAGCAAGTTATTTTAATTAAGTTACACATATTACAACGTTTGCCATGAAGCTAACTCTTACCTGGTTTAAAGGTCCATGGCATTGTCAGTCATGCTTTCTTTATTTTGTAGCCCAATTTCCCAAAGATTTGGACCACAGCACGTTCATCTTCGATGTCGACGAACATGCAAGGGACATCAAGTTCCCCAAAAGCAACGCATTGTTCGCAATAGCGTCCTTCGAAAGTCTTTTTGAAAAATGCGCGCAGCCAATGAAATCGCAGCGAACCGCAAATCGCCAGTTTTTGCACAGTTTCCCCATTGCATAGCAAAGGTAATTTGCGCAGCACGACAGTTTTGTGTGGATCGCTTGGATCCGGAAGCAGACCTTGCATTCACGACACGACACGACACGACACGACAGTATAAATAAAATTAAATATAAATATAAAGGTCATCCATGAATGACAAGGTATGACTTCACAGTGCGGTAATAATTAAATTTTAATTATATTTAACCCAGGTCATCAGTGAATAATGAAGGAGAGGGGGGCGGAGCCCATCAATTAACCCCATTTACATGCAGTTCATGCATAAATGACAACGTATGACTTCACACGGCGTTAATAATGTATTCAGGTCATGAGAGAAAATGAAGGGGGTGCGGGGGCAGGCCAGTATATAATTCGGTCGCTCTTAACACGTGTCATTGTCGAGATTCACGAATTCCCCCAACGGTGCCAAAAAATGAAGCCCAGGATCGTGGCTATGCATGCGGGGGAGATGACAGGGGAATGCGGGGGGAGCCCCCGAAATTCACACCCCCTTGCCCTTAGATAGAGTTGGACATGGGGAAGGAGTCAGGTCCGTTACGCGGGGGGTCGAGGCGGAGACCGACTTCGTATGTGGTTCCAGCGGTACCGCTGGGGATGGGGGGATCTGGGGGGCGGAGCCCCACCAGTGGTCTAATTCTAAAAACTCCAGAAGCACATTAGGTATAATAGAACCTAGATATTTGAATACCTTAATATCTAGAGATATTTGAAATATCAATGCCCTTAATTTGACGACCTTGGTGGAGAATGCGTTGGCTTATCTAATTTCTAGAAGTATCAACCAATACGATTTCAACCGAATCGTTATTATCCAATGAAAGTGTTTAGACATATATCAGCCAACCAGCAGATAGGGAGGCATGAAATAATATCGGTGTGTTGATACACACAACTTAGAGATATTAGTCGCGATTCGAGGAGTATAAAGGGCCTACTTTTGAATTCAGCTTCATTTTACTTTCAATTCACTTCACATCTTCAGTCTTCAACCTCAACTTTCCAACACATCTAATATGTCTCAACAACAATTCAACCAACTGTCAGGCGTGGAATTCATGGAAAAGGTCATGAGTGGCGCAACCGCTGCCACCCTCGGGAAAACCGAAGTGCTTGTAACCATCACCGAGAATCCCACTCAGGGAATGTCGAAGGGAATCAGCCCGAAGACAATGTTGACGATGTTCATATGCTCGTATGACGGTGTCCCAATAAGCATTGTCGTATGGAACACGGGAATATTTTCTTCACTGGTATGTATTTTTTTTTGTTTTGAATTCCTTAAACGTTAAGTATGGAAAAAATTAAATTTCTGAAAATTTTGCTGTGCTGTTTCGGCTTCGCAGATGTCTCAAGCCCTGCAGACCTCCGACAGTCCGGTTGCTTATCGACTTCTGATGAGCCCTGAAACTGTGATCGTCAAGCAGGCGACAGAATATGAGAGAAACCGTTGCATTGCAATGGTTTCCCTCACCATCTTGTCGCCTGCGTTCCTGCAGCCCATGAGGCAGAAGCTGCCCGACGACTTTTTGCTGGAGTTTGGCGGGCCTGCCCTCTGGTCTGGCAACTTCAGGGTGTTTGGGGAGGATGACACCAATGAGGAGTTGGAGTATACTCCCCCGCCATACAAGAAAACAAAATCTGCTTCGTCCTCACCTGCGATGGCTCCCAGAGGGCTTTTCCCATCTAGCCCAAGCGCAGGGGCTAGCGCAAGCGCAGCTGCTGTGGTTAGCGCAGAGCCTGTCCCTGCGGCAGCCACGCCAGAACCTGACTACATTGTGGCAGCCGCTGTTAACTTGAAGGAAAATGTAAATGTCTCGAAGCCCAAAGCTGCTGGTAAGGGTAAAGGTACATCTAAGCCATAGGCTGCTAATAGTAAAGCATAGGAAGCTACTAGTCGTATGTTACATCAATAAGACTAAGAAGTATGTTGCTCAAGTGAAATAAGTAAGTGCATGCATATCGAGCAGTGCACATTGTTGATTTACACAAGAATTGCATATGTACATATGAATAAGCTAGGATTGCTAGAAATGAAATATTATTGTATTGCTATTAGTCTATTATCTATTGCTATTAGTCTAGAAATGCTTCACATCCAGAGGAATCTGAATCACTATATTGTTCCACCTCGTCGCTATTGATACGGTTACCTTTACTATTCAATTTGCAACCAGTGTTGTTTTGAGTAGGGCGTAACAGTTTAACTATGGCTTTTTGTAAAGAAACAGAAATTTTGTTTTTTTGTTTTTTATATAGCGTAAAAATTTGTAATGCAATGATTTGAAATGCATATTTTAATGACGTTAAAGAAAATGTCGGTTCACTTCTAGGGACAAGTGTATACTCGAGTTCAATGGATTTAAAGCGACAGATCCTCTAAATCGAATGAAGTATAATTATCAAATTGTTTATGTAGATTTGATACATCTGCTTTCGATCCGATCTTCTTGTCTTATCTTAAATGCGACAACGGTTAATTATTCTATCGCGAATAGAGGATTTATACAACCCATAATTTCCTCAGGCAGGTAAGTAAGGTACATCTAAGCCATAGGCTGCTAATAGTAAAGCATAGGTAGCTACTAGCAGTTTTCTAGTCGTAACAGTTTAACTATGGTTTTTTGTAAAGAAACAGAAATTTTGTTTTTTTGTTTTTTATATAGCGTAAAAATTTGTAATGCAATGATTTGAAATGCATATTTTAATGACGTTAAAGAAAATGTCGGTTCACTTCTAGGGACAAGTGTATACTCGAGTTCAATGGATTTCAAGCGACAGATCCTCTAAATCGAATGAAGTCTAATTATCAAATTGTTTATGTAGATTTGATACATCTGCTTTCGATCCGATCTTCATTTATCTTAAATGCGACATTTATCTTAAATGCGACGTTATATTAATTAACGACAATGGTTAATTATTCTATCGCGAATAGAGGATTTACACAACCCATAATTTCCTTCATTAGGCCTCACGAAAATCTGTCTCTAATTCCCTCAGCGTTCAACGAAGGCCAGAGCCGCAGCCAGAGCCACAGCCGCAGCCACAGCGCAGCAGCAACCAC
>LGRX02015175.1:0-10085 GCA_001247695.2 Cymbomonas tetramitiformis
CTTCACTGACCCCGACCTTCTGGACACTGGACCGGCTGACTTCTACAACATCTTCAATCTGGACTCTGACGGCTTCGGCATCTACAGTCTGAACTTTCAATTTGGAAGCTACAACAACTTCAATCTCTGTGAACTCTGCTCTGTGGACCACTTTCAAGGTGGCTAGAGTTACTGTCAGAAGCCTAGTAGCACAACTAGATCTGTATCACGGGCACAGCAGCCTTCAGTGTGTAGTGCTAGCTAGAGATTTAGGACCGCCCTGGCCAAGAGCACAGGCCCCCACTAGAAATTTGTTTCCACCGCTTGAGATGGTGTGTTTTGTTTCACCTAACAATCTGCCTGTTCCACCCTAACTCTTCCTCCGTAATAGTACAGGGTGGTGTGCTGGATGTGACACCCCGTGTGTGTCACAGTCCTCTGTCTGTACTAGTACTCCGTACAGTACGGCTGTCACAGGTTCAGGGTTTCGGGCTTAAGCCGAGCGACACTCAATCTAACTTCACTTCTTATGTTATCTTAAGTGTAAGCATTCTGTGTTATCAGCACCTCAATATATAGTCGGCACTATATATCCCCCAGAATGCAAGCAATGAGAGAAGCCATGCCTTCATTGAGGATATCCTCAGGTATTTTCATTTTGTTTGATGCATGATTCACCATCCTCTGGTTTATAAACTGATTAGATAGTATTTTTTCTCTTCAAGTGTTGTTGCGATGATACTTCAGCCAATTCATGGGAGGACAAGTTGCCTCTGGTGGAGTTTGCAATTGGGGTTAACAACACGGTTTCTGCTACGACTGGTTATACACCATTATATCTCGACTCGATGGCGCAGCCACTTTCGCCTCATGATCTGGCAATCACTATTCCGCCAGAAGCTCCTGTTCCAATACAGAATGCTATTCGAGATCATTTTGACCAGTACTCGGCTGTACATGCCGATGCGGTAGACAACATTTCCCGAGCAGCGGAAATCAACCGAGCCAGATTCAATAAGACTCACATGCCCCGACAATTTGCAGTAGGGCAGAAAGTTCTTCTACGGACTGAGTTTATTCAATGGACTGGTTTGACGGAGGCAGGCAGACACTTTAAACAGTCATATATTGGGCCGTTCACCATATCTAAAGTTCTCAGCCATGGACGTGCGTATGAGTTAGATTTCGGGGATCTCGACATTCGTATCCATCCGGTTCAGCCTGTATCCAGAATAGAGCTGTACAATGACTCAATTCAAGCACCTTTGCCTCTGCCACAGATGATCACCGAAGAAGGGCAACCACTGTTTGAGATATCACACATACTCTCAGATAAGATCACTAGAGGTGTCAAGTACTATTTAGTGCGATATGCAGGCTACGGCCCTGAGCATGACACCTGGGTCAAAGCCACAGAGCTGACCAATGCAGCAGACATGATAGCTGCCTATGAAGGTTAAACATTATATTAAGCCTGATGCCCTTACTTCTTGTAATATATACTAATACATGTCGATCATCTATATACCTTGCTCTTAATGTTTTATCATTATGTCGCATAGAAGCGGGAAATTGATCCTTCCTTGCTAAAGGTGTAGTGAGCCTTGTACAAAATCATACCCTTGCATAGATACGCACACATGCAAGATATCATATCTGTGGATAAATAAAAACTGCTTAATGCTACCTTTGCCAAGACCGTAGTTAGTCATCGGATTCTATGGCCAGTCATCCGAAGCTACCGGAGACATCGACTGAGGTAGACGGAGTTGTGATCCTAAGTTATGCCTGACAAACATAACTAAAATAAATTTCACATTAGTACGTGGCGAATCCATTCTCACTCATCGCGATAGATATTCGTCAAAGCGTGCGTACTGGACCAATAATTCAAGAGTGAGCAAACCGGGTAAAGGATTATAAGTCCAATCCCGTTAAGCAGCGCCACTCTGTTTGCATTAAAACAAGCCCCCGGTGAAATAACTCCGGAAACATCCAAAGGGCTCCCCATGACCGCCTATGAACCTCCGAAGTTGCTTCAAGAGGGGAGGAAGGGTTGGGTGCACAATATATAACAATTGTGGAAACGAACAGCAAACGATCAGTTGTATATATAAGGCCGAGAATCGTTCGATTAATGAGAAATTGTTAATTCGTGGGATCATCGTTCGCAAAAGCGTCGACGGCTAGCGCAAATAATCCGTAACGTACACTTCGGATACTTTGAATCGTCACTCTGACGCACGATACGTGTGGATCAATCAGTAATCCAGCGTCGATCTGTATCACGAAACGCAATTCATTGAACCTTGAATCGTCACTCTGAAATACGATACGCAATTCAAAGGGGGCTACATCCTAAGAACTGTAAGGCATTAGCCTGTAAGGCATCATGCTAAGGTGAGGGACTAAAGTGGACTCAGTTCCCCCCAAAATCCTAAAAACACCATGAGTGACGCCTCAAATCGGTGTAAGAAGACTGGTACCAACAAGAAGCAACAACAACAATGACATCAAAGACATATACAAAGGTATGCCCGTTGTGAGGTCACAACTCTTTTAAAAGGGGAGATCTGTCAGGGTTATGACCGATGACATATGTGTCATACATGTCATACGTGTCATACCTGTCAGACATGTCATACCATGTCATGTCATGTCGAGTCATGTCATATATTATAATGACAGACAGTCGTCAGTACGGTCAACTATGACTGTACATGTCATCGAGATGATAAGTCACATCATCTGTCATTATTCAAGGAAAGACTTGAATGACACCTGTCATCGAGAGTTCGTATGTCGAACTCGAAGATGGCAAAGCAAGATACAATCTTGAAGTAACAAACAAGAAATCATCTTCGCTTCTAGCATGTGCGGAACAAGCATGCGCCGTATTATGGGGCGAACGCATTATTCGTTCTGCCGATACTGGTCGTTCAACCAATGTTGACGGAGATGCCAACTTTCCCCCCATAGGGAGGGAGCAGTGGTGCACCTTTCTGTCACCCCTCGCCTGGCTGTCACTTGCAGTGCTGTGACTGTGTCACCGGCTCCCGAACTCTAAAGTCTCTACAACATTTGTTATTATCAACTTTAGACCTCACCAGCTCGACACGACTGCCTTTTCTGCTTCACAGTGACAGTCAATATATAGACATATATCTCCTGTTCTATAAGGTTATAGCCCACGCACCTTCAGTGTGAGCTTGGTTTTTGTTCTCTAGTTCGCTTCGCGCCCTGCGACTCTATTCGACATCTATTCGACATCCCGACATCAGCGCCGGACCCGACTTACCTCAGCACCGGCCGACACAACATTGTGCCGCCTCCCAAAATTTATTCGACATCTACCACCGTTTTTTTGCTGCACACTCAGTGTGCTCAATTTCACCGCTGGACAAACGTTACTTTATTCCCGCAATGGCCTCTACCCGACGTGAAGGTCTTGGTTCGGCTCTGCGTGCTGCCCGCACGCGGGGAGGCTCCACCCCGTCACCTTCGCCCTCAGAGCACTCCTGTTTCATCCCGTGGACGCCGTAGGATTGTAGGGACATCATCATTACGGTCTAAGCCGACATCCACGGTCGACGCCCCGACGGCTTTCGACTATTTCAACGACCCCGACGTGTTGGGGACCACGCCCGTGGAGGAGGGCCGCGAGGACGAGTACATCGAACAGCTGGCTTACGCGTTTCAGTACGGCAGCGACCTCCTGTCCTTCCTCAAGTCCACTGGTCTCAAAATGCCCGCTGGCTTCACTCTGGACACTGCGACTGCCGACGTTGACTTCAACGCCCTGCTTTCCGGATTGGCCCATGTGCTGTACCCCGTGTCTTACCACGAGACAGCGAAGCTTCTCGACCTGGAGCATGACCACGAGTTCTACCACGTGACCGTCAACGAGCTCCTCTTCACCATTTTGCCCCACCCACTTCGTGGTAACGCTCTTAGCGTGTATCACGAGTGTGCCCGCCACCACCCCGCTGACGGCCGCTACGCACTGCAGCGGCTGCGCTACGAGGTCGAGGGCGTGCCCGACTCCGACGGCATGCGTTTCTGGACCCAGCTGCGGGCGGTTGTGCTCACCGAGATCGAGGACCCCGCCCCACAGCTTGCCCTGATTCGACGCCTTGGTGACCGCCATCAAAAGCTCAAGCCCAACTACACCGACTCGGACCGCGTTGCGGACCTTTGGCATGTGCTGTCCGAGTCCGCCAAGAAATCACCGTACGTAGCCCCCCTTTACTTGGTTGTGCTACGGGAGTTGCGGGCGGGTGCCATGTTCACATTTGCCCGCCTTGCGCTCCGCATCCGGCTTGCATTTCGGGACGAGAGCCCCCTCGCCACACTCTCTCCCTCTTCCACCGCTTCCGACCTTCCGCCCGAGGGTTCCGGCTACCGCCCCAAGGGTGACAGCCAGAAGCCCCCTCATCACGCTCCTCGCCCCGTTGCCATGGCCCTCCGAGCGCAGAAGCAATCCTTGGCGCCCTTGGAGGGCAAGTGGGTGGCCGACACCCCCAACTCGCTCTACCGCAAGTGGTCGGGTACTGGGTTCCCCTGCACCGTGTGCTTCCGTCTCTGGAACGTCACGGACGCTCATCCCGACACGCGTGGAGCGTGTCCCTGGGTATGCATCGAAGCCTTCGCCAACGACAGACACTTGGAGATGTCTAAACCGGCCGCCCCCCGCCCGTCCCTCGACGCATGCTGGACTTCGGGTTTAGGCTTAGTTATTATGGGCTCTGACTAGCCCCTAGCCTGACCCTGCTTCCGTTTCGTGTCCGTGACATCCTAGCACTGTACTGTACAGTAGTACAGTACAGTAGTACAGTCATTGCTACTGTCTGGGTTTCCGAGAGCATAAAGCTCCGGCCAGACACTGTTTATGTGATTATCAGTTTGTTCCCTAGCAAGCTTAGCCGGACAGCGTATCTGTCTTCCTCGCAGGTTATAGGCCGCACCGGCTTTCCGGTGATTCTGATGATGGCACAGCGCCTTGCTGTTGCCATGTTCGGCTAAGTAGGACGTAGGAGGGGTTGAGCGCCCACTTGGGCGGTGGTGGATTGCTCTTGCGGTATGGCCTTTTAGCTTGGCAGTGATGGCGGCACGCATTGTGCTCGCCTTCGCTGCGCAGGAGATCAGTTAGTGGCGGATTATTTTTATTCTACAGAAGCATCGTCGCAGCGAGAGTTATTCTGTTTCGTGCGCCGCTGGCTCCGGCGAGGTCGTTCCACACGTGGCTGAATTTTGGCCGCTCTCATGGTTTCGCTTACGACCTGTGGATTTTGATCTGTCGACTGAGGCTTCTACGAACCATCTGGCCGCTGTAAGCGTTCTTCCACCATCTCCCTGTTTAGCTCAACCTCCTCCCCTGTCTCTTCATCATGGTAACCACAGCAAATAGATCGACGCGGTCTCGCGTCCGTAGATTAGAAACGATTTTTGATGACGTCGGTGCGCAGCACGCTGCGACTCCACACACTCCGCAGCTGCCAGCTCCGACCACCGCAGCTGCGAGAGAGATTTTGGACAAATGTAAACAATTGGCACGTGACAGTTTCGACCGAAAAGTTGCCAAAACCGTTGCCACTAAAATTCTAGGCGACAAATCGGAGCGCTTTGCGGGAACAGAGGTGGACGCTGTGGACATTTTTTCACAATTAATGCATGAGCTCCGCACACAGTTTGTGCTTCAGTCGACGGCGTTTGCTCCCCTGTTTGACTTGACTGACATGGCAGTTGAGGCCAGGCATGAGGCAAATGAACTGCTGCTCTCGGCTCTGACATTCCTGGCTCGCCCTGGCTCGCCTGCCCGTGACTGGCTTGAGGCCTCTGGGTCCGACGTTCCTGGAGATGGCAAGCGCGCTGCCCTTGAGGTGGTGCGCATGCTCCAGGAGCGTTCGGAGCCCTTTGACTCTTTTGAGTTGCTGCTGGCGGTCCGCATCCCCAGCAGCAAAGATCCTGACCGTGGCATCCGCGAGTTCAATGGCCTGTTGAGGGACGTTCAGCGTTCCCACAACTTGCCAGAGGACGCGGTGAAACGGCAGTTTCTCAAGGCTCTCGGCAATTCGGCGTTGTACCGTGACTTGGCTAATTCCTTGGCTCGGGCTGACCAGCGGCAAGGCGTGTCTCTTTTGACTATTCAGGCTCGTGTGCGGGAGCAGTTCCGCCACGGCCTACAAGTCTCTGACACTCCTATTTCGGCTCTGTCATTCGGCGATGGCGCGTCTGACCTGGCTGCGGCGTTGTCCAGTCTGCAGAAGCAGCTGGAGCGCATGCAACAGGACATTCGTGACCTGAAGCGGCGGAAACGGGAAGGGCCTCCGCCTGCGGGCAAGCACCTTACCCGCTCTGCTGCTAAGCATCATCGTGCTGGTGTTAAGCCGCTTGGCACCGCTCCTCCTGTCTCATTTGACAAGAAGAGTGGTGCCTTCGTGCCCCACTGCAAGAATGCGGTGTGTGCACAAAGTGGTTTGAAACACTGGCATGCTGAATGCCCCAACGGCGGTCTTCACTCTGCCCACTATTGTGGTGCGGTTGAAGACTACGAGACTGACTGCTTGGCTGTTCGTTTCCAGCGTTTCTATGACGCGGGAGATGAGCACGCCTTCGAGTCACTCTGCGCGATGGAGGGTCGCCCAGAGGTGTGCGAGCTGTCGGCGCATTCCTTTGTGCCGGCTGAGCCCACATCTCTGAGGCACTTTCGGGATGCGGCGGCTTCCGCTCAGGATGCGGCAGCTGGCGATGACGGCGAGGCTCACTTTCCTCTGGTCACGTTCCATTCGAGTGCACAGGGTTCGATTCCGCCACCGCCTGCGGTTCGGGATCCCTCTGCGCTCGTGGCTGGTGGTGTGCCTGCGGCTCATGACTCACCAGTGGCTGTGCCTGGCTCTCTCGGCTTGTCTGGTTCTGTCCCATCGCTCCGGCTTGGTGACACTGCACCGGCTCCGCTGTTTGCTGGCATGACGATTGAGGCTTCTGACATTGGCTCTGAAGGCTCTGACAACGACCAAGGCTCTGACGATGACTCTGACGGCGGGCGACAAGTGGCTTTTGACTCCTTCGGCACTCTTGAGCATGACTCTGACAGGGGGGCACCGCCACTTGCAGCTCCGGTGTACCGTCCGCGGGCTCCGCCGAGTTTTCTACGGTGTGCATTGATGTCTTCGGTGCTCTGCTGTTCTCTGTTGGCCAGTGCTACGGCATCTCTGGTTGCCGTGGGCGGTGGTGACAGGGGCCTGGTTGAGCCCGGAGTCACCGTCCATCGGTCTACTGGAGGTGTCTTTGCTTCGGATCCGCCACTTGGCTTCCTGGACATCCGTGATTGGCCGCCTGACGATCGAGTTCTTCCGTCTCTTTCTTCAAAGTTCAAACCGCCATGGGAATCTACTTATCCGAATTCTTCAGTTGATTTCCTCTCTGCTGTGGAACCGCCTTGCCCACTTGGGTCTGGTGGTGCTCAATTTACAGTGGACGGCTTGCATTTCACTTCGGGACTCTTCTGTATTTACATCCCAACCGCTGAACTCGGCTCTGCTGACCAGCCTCAAAGTGGCTGAGTTTCTTGGCATTTACCCTGGTAGCTTGATTAGCTTTAGCCCAGTAGTGGGATGACCGGGTCAAGACCCCGGCACCCAGCTAGAAGTGATCGGTTTCCGCCGAAGTGAATGTTAGGTGTTTGTTTATGTCTCGTGGCTGTATATACTGTACCTGCTTTGCTAGGTAGTCACACCCACGGGTGGTGTGCTGGACTTCGGGTTTAGGCTTAGTTATTATGGGCTCTGACTAGCCCCTAGCCTGACCCTGCTTCCGTTTCGTGTCCGTGACTTCCTAGCACTGTACTGTACAGTAGTACAGTACAGTAGTACAGTCATTGCTACTGTCTGGGTTTCCGAGAGCATAAAGCTCCGGCCAGACACTGTTTATGTGATTATCAGTTTGTTCCCTAGCAAGCTTAGCCGGACAGCGTATCTGTCTTCCTCGCAACGCATCCGCTGCTGTGCTGTCGTTGCCACCGCCCGCAGTTGACACACCTGCCCCGCCTGTTGAGGGCCCGACGGCTGCTGCATTCCATTCCGTGCGGCTCAGTGAGCTCGCACCTGGTGGTGGCGACGCGATCGACCCCGCCGGCACCGGCTCTCTGGTGGTGCCTGCGGAGGATGCGGACGCCTTCCCGCCGCCCGGTGAACCTCAAGAGCCTGCCTGCTACGGAGCCGCACTTGACGATGAGGACGGCACCGACTGGCCGGCCTTCCGCTCTTCACCGGTTTGGTTACCCAAGTACTCCGGTATCACCGGCGATGAGCATGACAACACCACAAAACCCTAAGGATCGAACTAGAGATGTGAATGCGACTAGCGCCAATGCATGGAATTGCTTCTAGCTAGGTTGAAAAAGCCCTCTTTGAGTTACATTTAACATCTCTTTTAGCCGCCTGTCCGGGTGTACCGGCTGGCCCTGCAGTGCACCTCCCGCCTTCGGGGTGAGGTGGTGTGACGGAGATGCCAACTTTCCCCCCATAGGGAGGGAGCAGTGGTGCACCTTTCTGTCACCCCTCGCCTGGCTGTCACTTGCAGTGCTGTGACTGTGTCACCGGCTCCCGAACTCTAAAGTCTCTACAACATTTGTTATTATCAACTTTAGACCTCACCAGCTCGACACGACTGCCTTTTCTGCTTCACAGTGACAGTCAATATATAGACATATATCTCCTGTTCTATAAAATGTCTCGGGTTCACAACCCAATGGCGGTACCATCTATGCGATGGGAGACATTCGGTATAGATGAGCTAGCGTTGTGCTAGAGCAGCATCTTCTCACAGAAGTCACTGCACTCATCCCGCTCATAACTTGCACGTGTGTTACAATCCAATAACACCGCGCTTTCTATTATATTATTGATATATTGAGGGCTCGCATATCAGCCCGTATCGGCTGTTTTCCAGGAGGCGGGCGAGGGGGCTGAGGCGTTTGCCCGTGCGGCGACGGCGTACGGTCCGCCAGCACTGTTGTGCGGGGGCGTTGTGGGAGGCATCGACGTGTCGGCCTAAGTACGGCTTCTCCGTTGACGCAACGCGGCCATCCTCCGGTGACGCCATCCTCGGGCGGGAGGTATTACCCGCTTACCAATTATTAGACGACCCGTATTTCGCAGGGTCGGTGTCCCCCGGCAGGGTACACCTACCACCTGGCAGAGGGTTCCATAATATCAGGACCATAGCCACGGCATATACCAATACCATATACCAATACCTGCGGTAGAAAAATCACTTCCGACTCCCACTTCGGGGGTTCGTTGGTGGCAATTTCGGGGCCTCGGCCAGGGTTTCGGTCTTTCAGAATTGAGAAGAGAGAATTTTGGTGAGGTCAAGATCGATTTCCAGTTGATCGGTAGAGCTGCCCAACTTAAACTGGTCCGTTCATTTTTAATAGTGGCAATTTTCCGAATCTGACAGTCCATATACGATTCCAGAGATCAAAATACGATACATTCCTTTGTTGCTCCCCAGGAATCTCTTCGGACCTTCCGATGTTCCCGATCTGAAAACATTGGACGGCTCAACTTTAGTTGGGCACCCCTATTGATCGGGCTGTCTCGTGTCTGCATCGGTTCTAAGCTCTCTCGAGTGTGCAGTGTCGAATGGAGCATTCGTCATACTGTAGGTCATTCGTCCCGCGAGAATGAACACTGATCAACTCGAACTGAAGTCTGAACGTGAAGAGTCCTCTTTCTGTCGTGTGAAAGTCCAGACCAACAGAAGTTCATGACGATGAGCCCTAACAAGTTTTTAAACGTCAACATGCTGGACACCAACATTATCCTGTGGACTTGACACTCTTAATCTAACCGGAATGTCATATTTCCAGGCAAAGCGGGTATAGACCCCGGGTTTCTGAAGCACTTAGAGCTCGAAGAGTATCCAAACGAAAGAGACGCCACACAGTGAGTGCGTCCGATGACGTTCACATCTTTTAAAATCCCGACGATCAGTCAAGCCCGGAAACGGAAACGAAAGCACACGGCGCATCTCACTGTAAACACTGCTCGGGTAACTCTATTCTCGTAGTATTTTTTTGGACAAGTTGTATTGAGGGGCGCGCG
>LGRX02015176.1:0-12587 GCA_001247695.2 Cymbomonas tetramitiformis
TGCGCCGATGCTGTTATCCACACTACACCATTGCACTGTGGACCGATGCTGTCATCCACACTACACCATGGCACTGTGCGCTGATGCTGTCATCCACACTACACCATGGCACTGTGCGCTGATGCTGTCATCCACACTACACCATGGCACTGTGCGCTGATGCTGTCATCCACAGCACACGCCCCGCTTGGCACTGAAGCCCTGACATGCATGTATCTTTGATACCATGGCGCTGATACCCTCACATGCATGTATCTTTGATCCCTTTGCGCTAATGCCCTGGCATGCATGTATCTTTGATCGCGTGGCGCTGATGCCCTGACATGCATGTATCTTTGATCCTTTGCGCTGATGCCCTGACGCATGTATCTTTGATCCCATGGCGCTGATGCCCTCACATGCATGTATCTTTGATCGCATGGCGTGTGCCCTCACATGCATGTATCTTTGATCGCATGGCTGATGCCCTCACATGCATGTATCTTTGTCGCATAGCGTCTGATGCCCCTGACATGCATGTATCTTTGATCCCATGGCGCTGATGCCCTCACATGCATGTATCTTTGATCGCATGGCGCTGATGCCCCGACATGCATGCATCTTTACTGATTGCATGGCGCTGATGCCCTCACATGCATGTATCTTTGATCGCATGCAAGCTGATGCCCTGACATGCATGTATCTCTGATCGCATGGCGCTGATGCCCCTGACATGCATATCTTTGATGCGTAAATGATGCCCTGACATGCATGTATCTTTGATCATGGCGGCTGATGCCCTCACATGCATGTATCTTTGATCGCATGGCGCTGATGCCCTCACATGCATGTATCTTTTGATCCCATGGCGCTGATGCCCTCACATGCATGTATCTTTGATCGCATAAGCGTGATGCCCCGACATGCATGCATCTTTGATTGCATGGCGCTGATGCCCTCACATGCATGTATCTTTGATCGCATGGCGTGATGCCCTGACATGCATGTATCTCTGATCGCATGGGCTGATGCCCTGACATGCATGTATCTTTGATACGCATGGCGCAATGATGCCTGACATGCATGTCCCAAATCCATAGGCGCTGATGCCCTGACATGCATGTATCTTTGATATGGCGTAGTGCCCTCACATGCATGTATCTTTGATCGGATGGCGCTGATGCCCTGACATGCATGTATCTTTGGTCGCATGGCGCTGATGCCCGACATGCATGTATCTTTAATGGCATGGCGCTGATGCCCTGACATGCATGTATCTTTGATCCCATAGCGCTGATGCCCTGACATGCATGTATCTTTGATCGCATGGCGCTGATGCCCTCACATGCATTTATCTTTATAGGGATTGCAACCCAATTTACTTAGTGACCACCCTTCTGCAGTCATCTTGACGACAGATCCATGTGGATGGAGGGGAGGATACGGGACCAGGAAAATGTGAAGACGGAGCATGCAGCTGTGCAGCAGGAGCTGGCGGTGCAGCAGTCTGAGCGCATTGCGATGGTGCGGCGGCTGGCTGCGGCCGAGGCTCTGAGCATGGAGCGAGCAGACACGACACTCGACCTCGAGCAGCGCCTCACCGCGGTAGCAATCCCCCCCCTCCGCCCAACCATCCCTTGACAAGACGCGGCAGTGCACACTTTTGCACACCTGGGTTGCTCGGAATGTGTGCCGCACGCTGGGTGAAGGCTGTTGCAACATGCCATATCAGCTGGCAGCAAGCATATCGTGAAATAGCAATGGCCGCAGGTCATCATATGCACATTCTAGTCCTACGACTCTCTACCCTTATGCAGCTGGATGCCCTGTACGGTCCCACATGGGTATAGGGCGAGGGCTAGTTTTGCTCAAAGTGGTGATTCCCTGGGTGCAGCGAGAGGTTTGCCACCTTTGTGCACAGCGATTTGTTGTGAAGCCGCTAAGCATATCGCGTATCAGTCTCTCCGATGAGCAGTAATGAAAACTCCGGGTGCCTGTATGGAACTCCGATTTTTGGCAGGCCTTGCATTGGTGGTAAGTAAGATGGGTAACTTGAGCCACTTTGGAAGTGCTCGATGACAAAGTTAGATGGGGGGGGGGAGCTAGCTTGCCGCATGCTCATGACTGCGGTATCTGCCACTTCCCAAACCAGGGAATGCAACAAATGATTTGGGTGGGTGAATTTTGGACATGTATAGGTGTCGATCGAGAAGGCAGATGTGGAGGAGCGCCTTGTGGATATGATTTCGGGTCTTCGCAGTGACCGGCGACAGCAGGAAGTGTGGGTCGGGCGCATGATTAAATCATTTTTCTGGGACCGGCATGGGGGAGAGGGAGTTCTGGCAAAAGGTGAAATGGTCCCATTGTTGGACCCACGCTCAACGCTTCGGTTCTGTTTCAAGTTCTGGCAGCAGCTCATTCTCGGGCACACCAAGTTGGTCATGAGCACACCAAAGTCGGCCGATGCATCAAACCAATAGCACAGGTTATGATGTAACATTAGAATTGCAGCATCGTGTAGAAAAAACTTAATGAAATCTTGGGATGAATAGTGAAGGATTGCATATGCTGACACGCATATAGTGCGTACTCTACGATGCGTATAATATTCATGGGCAAACAATAAGCGTATACTGTGGCTGTCCCAAATTCATCCGTGATCTACGTAGAATGATGCTTGACCGATTTTTGCCGTTAGAGTAACAAGCGCGCGGTTTATAAGGCATATGTTAAAGAAAGACTGGCTGAAGTTTATAACGTTAGGTGTTACATCGTGTGAACATGTACGGGCATGCGTATACTTTTGTAATTATCGAAATATTGGGCCAAATCAAAAATTCAAGCTCCTAACTTAGAAGCCCGGACCGCGCTGAGAACCATACGTTCTCGCCGTCAAGAGAATTCTACGGTAATAAACCAGTCAGCTTTTTCGCATAGTCACAATACTTAACACCTAACATTCCATATATAAGCCTGTTATGAAAATAAGGGGGAAGCTGGCTGAACCTGAAATTCCTGTTTTTTTAACGGTCGGCACTTACTGTAACCTCCACGTGTCAAACGAATTCAAAAATGTCAAATTTTCCGACCCCTGATACTGGCAAACTGAAATGGCTTAAATGTGAAATTTGTAATTCAGTCGAGTTCATTTGTTCGCAAAGCAATTCTCGATCGGAAAAGCGCCGAGCCTTAACGTGACCCGAGTTTTCGACCCAGCTCCGTAGCGACCCCCTCGCGCCCCCCGCACGACCCCGAATCGCCCGAATTTCGCTTTGATGACCCCGAATTTCACCTGGGAGGGGGGATCGGGAGGGCGATTCGGCGGGTCCTCGATTCGAGGGGGTTGTTGGATATGACACACCGTGTGTCATTTTCTGTGTCTGTACTTTGTACTCCTATAGTACAGGGTGTCAGTCCGTAGGGTTTCGGCGTATGCCGATAGCCAAGGTCTTTCATAGTAGTGACAAGTTGCATGAGTGTACGAATTCTGATTGATTCTACAATATAGCCAAACCTATATATCCGACAGGTTATGGTGCACCACGCACCTTCCACGACTTATTCTAATATGGTGAGTGGCTAAGCCGCTCCGCTTGGTGGAGCGTTGGGGGGGCAATTTCATGGTGTGAGTTTTCACAGTCGCGGTTGAGACTGCGTAACGTTCGGGCGGATTTGTTATGTTCGCTGCAGCGTGATCCTACGGTATTTTTCGGTAAACGATATTTGACACGAAGTGGGAACTCCTTCCGCGCGATCGCGAGGTCAGACAGGATGTCATCATCATTTCACCGGAAATTTCCGGCGAAATTCACATTCGCGTTTCGTCACGTGTGTCGCTCGCGGGAAATCTGTTACATCGTACGCCGAATTTTGAAGATTGTGTGTACATTCTGCAGATTGCATGTTGTGTTGCATGCGGCTTTCACTCGAATTTCACTTGAATAAGCCGCCAGCAGTGCATTACTGACTTCTTTCGCGACTTCCCTTTCTTTTTTCTTCTAGTCTACTGATGACAGGAGCCTCACTAGATCCTGATAAGTTCAGCGCGGCGTACCAGCAAAAACTAGCCAGCCGTATCCAACAAGGACTGGACGCGCATGGCTCGCCGCACACAGACATGTGCTTTGCGTGCAGGTGGGGCATGCGCGGGGAGCCCAAGGCGTCCAACATCCGACGCTGTAGGACGAAGCACCCAGTGGAAGACAACTGGTTCAACGTCATCTTCCCGCCTGGCTCCCTGGTGGAGTACGGAAAGGTGAAGAAGGGATCCGTAAACACGTTCGCCTGGTAAGCGCCTTCCCAATCTCAACGCTGTGTTGTTTTTCCGCGCATACAAATTGTTCATGTGCCTTTGTTTTTATGCGCAGGGTGCGTTCTCGAGAGATGCCGCGACGGGACTCTACACCGTCGAAGAGGTGGACACCCAGCGCGTGTTCCACAGGGTGCCGTTGGAGTTTTACTTCAGCGGCAATCCTTCACACGTGGACGGATTCGTCCACTGTGGCAGCAGCGCCACAGTGGACGAGTTTTGACAGCTTCGAATTCGGGCCAATTTGGCTCCTAGACCCTGCAGCGCTCCTGTCTCTTTGCCTGGTGACACCTCAACCCCACGGGGTGAGGTGGTGTCACGGGGAGCCCAATCTTGCCACCCCCACTGTAAGGGGGGGGGCACAGTGGGTCTCCTGTCTGTCACCCCTCAGCCCGATGTGTCACCAGTGTCCGTTGTCACGTTTGTCACGGTGTGCTATAAAACACCTATCTCAGTATTTTATATCATCTTAGTATCCGAGAACACCCGCCCCTGCGAGACTGTTCTGCACACACGCATTCGAGCATATATATCGACATATATATATATCTCACTTCTTGTCAGTAATGCCCATGATAAAATATATTCAACCGCTCAGAACATCGAAACTCGCTGTGCATCAATGGGACAATCCGACAGTTGAACAGTGGACACAGTTCAAAAGCCGAGTGACACTCTCGTCTGTGATGTGGTGAAGATTTCAGATTTCAGATTTCAGATTTCAGCTTAGAATAATGACATCGCGATCGGAGATGACATTGGCGTGGGGAGTAAAAGTTAATCCCCAAAGTTGTGCACATGACGATTCAGGATCCCCCGCCATAAGCTTGAAGTTGCCGCCATCAAGCTATGGTGATGCCATCAAGCTATGCCATGCCATACGCTATTGTGATTAATGTGATGATGTAAAGAAGTAGCATGCCAACTCTTTGCGAGAAATTGGATTCACGCAAATCCCCAAAGTACGATCGTGAGGACCCGCTAAGCCCTCGACTACCTCTAACCTTCATAATCCCGTGCCCTTTCGACAAAATTTGGTATGCTTTTACTCTGCACGTTACGGGGCGGCTACATATAAGCAATCCTAATAACTATTTATAAATTTGACTGATATCCGTCGCGTTTTTAAATATGATTTAATACGCCGTAGGTTATATCGATATGGAGTGATATAAGGGTTATGGTTATATAACCCCCCTGGGAGCCGATATCAAGGGTTATTTAACCCCCGATATAACCCCCTAGGGTTATAGGTTATAATTATAGTTTTATAACCCTAGTGGGTTATATAATAAGGTCATATAAGCCCCGATATAAGGGTTATATTCGTGGCTATATAACCTTATATAACCCCAAAATTACATACCAATTATATCAACGATTCAGGGTAATTCCTAGCGTTAACGTTATTTCATTGAATTTTATAACGATCACGTGAAGTTGTACAGTACAAGTTCCATAATCGTGCAAGTATACAAAGTAGGAAATAATGAGGCATTGGGTGAAAATCGATATAATAAGGGTTATTTGGGGTTATACATATTACATAACCTTATATAACCCCCGATATAAGGGTTATATCAGGGGTTATATAAGGTTATATACGCCTAATTATAACCCCTAATATAACCCTTATATCGGGGGTTATAGTTATATAATCATAACCCCCAAATCCGGTCTTTTTGGTGGGGGATAGTTATATAACTATAACCCTTACAGTTGGGGTTATATAACCCCACAACTCTGGTTTATTCATTTATTCATGCCCCCAAATCTCGTAGCTCTCGCCGCGCCGCGCCGCGTTGCCTGACATAATATGACACATATGACACACGCGGCCAGCACGCGACGCGGCGCGGCTCCGAATTGGACTTGGACTTGGACGTCGCGTCGCGTCGCGTCGTGTCACTTCAATCCTCGCGTCGCGTCGTGCCAAATTATTTATACCGATACGTCATACGACGGTTAATGTGTCACTGTCACAGTCGCATCTTTGGACCTTCATGTTTATTACTGAAGCAGTAATTGTGATAGAAGCATCGAGCGCGTTCCGTTGTCTTTGTGCAAACTAAATACGACAAGAAATTAATTTTGCTCCGCAGGTACAAGTAGTCCACACGCACACGACATTTCACATGATAACAGCTGAAGTGCACAGCGACCAGACGAGAGAGTAGCAGTCCTGAGACTGTTTACGAGAGTACAATCAGCCACATTTGACACCTAAGCCGAGCCAACGCAAGTGTAGTACAGTATTGCGTTTCTTCACACGCACTTCGTTGGCAGTCTTGATTGACTCTTCAGAATAAACTACGCGAGGCTCCATTTCAGCCGTTGAGACTCACTATCCAGTGGCTCCACTCAGCAGATTTACATACAGTAGGCCTGGGCACGCTGGACACCCCCCTTCATAATTGAGGGCACTTTCCGCTTAATTCCCTTCATATAGAGTTTCTAACGTGACTATCGACTTCCAAAAGTCCAAGTGAAACTTGTACGGGGTCTCTTCAGACGGACGGTCAAGCATACTCTATCTCCCTACGAGTGCGTCGACCAGACTACAGCCATTCTACGGCGCCAAACAACGACTACGAAGTGCCCAGTGCCTTATAGGCCCTTCTTGAATTCACGCGTCATCTGAGCTAACTCCTCCTCCTCTTCATTACAGCATGGTATCTCCTCGCATCTACTCGCGAGCATCTTCGCCAACGCATTATGTGCAGTATGGACCCGACACACGCAAGACTGTTGGGAGCACTGGCGCGCCCACTGTCGCCCAGCGCACTGGGGGCGGTTATCACTATGAATCGGGCACGAATGTGCAGTACAGTGAGCCCGTACAATTCAGCCCTGAATGGAGCAAGCACAACCCGCGCCGGAACAGCCCGCCGCGCGCGAAGAGCTCAGGAAGAGATGATGTCGCCTCCCAACGAAACAACGATATGCTGCAGGCCCTTAAGCGCGAGATCGACAAGCTGAAGGAGGAGAACTTCAACCTGGTGAGTGCGCTTGGTGCATGCTTGTTGAGGCAGGGGAACTCTCCTTGCGGCGCAGGAGAGGTAGCGCAGGAGAGGCAGGTATTATTCACTGAATTTTGACTGAGGCGCCGTCAAAAGATTGCCGAATTCACTGCTTCAACACCATCTATAACGCCTTTGCCGCCCCGATAAGCTCATTGCGCACTCAGTTATTCAACCGAGTTGTCCGCACAGCCGATTTTTCTTCACGCATAACTGGACAACCTCAGCATTTCGCTCGAGAAAGTTTGCACAGAAGCGCGAAATGTTTAGAACTCTTTTAGAAAAGTTCGTGATTCCCGCACATCATTTGATGTAGAAGCAAGATTACGCCTTCAGAGGACCTCATTTTAGTGCGGAACTCGTTCGCGTCGCAAATCGTGTGCGTGCCCCCTGAAGAATCCCGCACTGCTGGAGCACTTCAGGGACGTAAATTGGAAGCCGCTCAAAGAGACACAGAAGAGCAGGTTCAGCACAGGTACAAGAAAATGCTCCCTGTCATCGACATTGGCGCAACTGCTTGTTGCGAAATTTCAGTGGTCCTATTGGCGCGCCCAACTTCGCCTGTGTCTCGTTACGCTCAAATGACACACATTGCGGAAAGGCGCACTTTATAATTACAGTTGACGTTTTGCTCAATATCAGACAGCCAATTAAGAGGCTCTGCTGCCCCTACTAGTAGCCTAAATTTCCAACCCAGGGGGAAGATACCACTATCTGAATCCTGGTCGACCGTTTCACTGTAGGGAAACTGCTTTGAGGAAGCTTCGCGAAAGCGAGGAAATTTGCAAGGGCCTCGAACAACGATGCGCCCAACTGACCGAGGCTCTAGGAAATAGCAAGGTGCGCGCCAGCGATGCCGTCCCCTACAACACCTATATCCGAATTTTAAAGAGCAACCAAACGAGGGCCCAATCCCTCTGCATGCGACATTATTTCCCAAACTGGAGCAACAATAACTACGCTGTTCGTTCGATGTCAACTTAACTATTGAATCCGAAGCAAACAGTCTCCTGGCTCAAAAGGCCGTTGAAAATGTGCATTGTGCAATTCCACGAAAGTGTTGTATCCTACGTACGAATGATCTCCCGACTTCATCAATGCCGTTGCTATAAGCCGCAGAAGCTCACTCGTTTATCAGCTTCCAGCACCTATCGGAACTCATCAGCATTGAAGCCCCAAAATAATGTTTCCCATCATAATCGTTTGAAAGAGCTCTCCGCAGCCTCACACTCTTGATCTGTCCACAACCTCATTATCCACACCTGGGAAAGCTTCGTTTCTTTCCAGACCCTACGCCTCTCCTTCTACTCTTCTCCACCCGTTCTACGACACTCGCGTTTCTTCTCAGGCACCCGGCAAAACCCCTCTTCTGGATTCCTAATATCTTGAATTTGGGACCTCCGGAAGCCTCGACTCCCGGAGACTGCCGTACCTCTGGTTTGACGTCAACGACTTGAAATTATGTCTACTTCAGAGTGCTTCCTCGATGGTCCGGGCGAAGCCGAAGAGTTTTTGAGACTTTGCGACTATTCTACAAACCAAAAGTTCCAACTCTTTAGCGCATTAAAAGTTGCCACGTGGCTGTCGCGCAGGCCTCGGAAGCCAGCTTGACCGAGAAGCTCCAGGATTCCCACCGCGAATGTCTAAACCTGCAAGAAGACCTCGACGAGGTGGGTGCACTCAGCAGCTTAAGTGTGCACCGCTTGCTAGGATGTGTGTGCGTGCATCTGTGTGATAGCTTGGCATGGCCCTGCCCTGTTCCCGAATGCTTCTCACTTTCGCCGGGATGACGGTGGGCTGGCTTCGGGCGGCGGGCCTCGTGCCGCTCAGTGTGAACCATATGCTGGGCCGATTCAATCTTCTTGCATCGATGCCTGGAGGCGACGGGCTTAAGGTTCTGAGGTGTATGGAACGTACGGGTAAAGGATGGTGGAGAGATTCCACACCTGCCTGCATGTTTGGCCTTTGATTCGCGGTCTTGTGCATGTTGTGTGGCATGAGGGGAGATGTTGTGGGCCACCGAGCTCTCGGCTTGATGTGCTTGATGTGGTGGTCGAGTCTTGGCATGCCTCATGCTTCTCTGTAGTGATAGTGTCTACCCTGATGATAATTGCTGTGCACGTTACATGAGCCGTCTATGGGGGAAGTCATCAAAGCATGCTTTGGCTTGGACACTTGAGCACCTAGTGCAAGAAAAAGTGAGAACACGAAGTTGATTTTCCCTATTACTTCCTATCGGCGTTCACTTGCCTAGGTCCAAGCACCCCGTACGAGTGCCTTAGAGCTCTTGGAATAGGTTTCATCCACAGCAGACGCGCGGTGCGGTGCTGTGCTTCCTAGCTGCCTCACCCCGGCTTAGCTGGCTTAGGAAGCTCGCGTTGCCAAAAAATAGATTATCACGCCGCATGCTCAGATGTACGTACAGAAGGTTTTATTTCAATTTGTCAGGGTAGCCTTGTCACGACCCTGACCTGTTCTCACGTGCCTTCTCCGTCTATAACGACGTTGGCATGCCCTACCTTCCCGCGCGTGGTGGCGCTGTGTTATGGGCCCACCTCACTCCTGGATGCTTCTTCCATCCACCAGGGTGTTGGTAGGCCAGGATGGACTCACGTGCAAAGTAACAATAGTTGCCCTTTGAGCTGGTGTATCACTGGTTCCCGTGGGCTTGTGTTCAAGGTGAGACTCCAGATGAAATTCCGGTTCTTGTGTGGATCAATGTGTGTCCTCACAGGCGCACGTAAAGGCGATAAAGCTTGGCGAACTGCATTCGTACGTGCTCTTCCTCGCAAAATTCCCCCTTTACTTTCTAGAATATTTGTGACTGTGTCCCTACTCTACATGAAGTGCATTTTCCACCTTTGCAAAGAACGCGCTAGATGCAGACTGAAAGTCAAACATGCAACATCCGCAATCACTTCCTTGAGAGGTTCAGTGAACCTGCTGGCTGCACTGCACGTCGCCATCCTTGCTCACGGTGAAGTGCTTGAAATAGCTTCCACTGCGGATGGGTATGGGAGCTTGAAGAGTAACAAAGCTAATGAAATTTTATGTGACCATGCTTATTTCTGCGAAGCTAAGGGGTGCAGGCCACTTCGTACAGGAAGCAGGCAAACACACTCGAGGAGCAGTGCCGTGTACTGAAGACATCTCACGGAACTCTGAAAAAGGTTGGAATCATTTCTTACGATTTTCTGGTTGTTCGGTTTCCGACTCAGCCACGGCTGGCGCGTGTCTGCTGCTGACACTGAGGCAGGATCGTGACACAGTTGGTGTTTTCGTGAGCATCGATTCACAAGCGTGTTTGTGTTTGAATATGTCCTCTTTCCGACGTCTGCTGCTGCAGTATGCTAACTTTCGATGAGTCTGAATAGCATAAACCACGACTGCCGGGTTAGGTGCATTTTCACTGTTTGCACACAAGGCTAGGTTGTGGGAAATTTTGAGCAGGAAGCAGCGGAAGCTTTCCATGGTGCGAACGACAGTTGTGCTGAAGCAGTGAAAAAATTCTCGGAAGTGCGCACCCCTATGAGGGTACCTGTATGAGATTAGCTCTTGTGCAAGCGTCCGTTTGATATAGGTTACAGCGGAACGGCTGCTTGAATACAGCACCGGTGCAGCACTAATTCAGCATTGCCGATTTCGCTGTGCACCGTCTAACTTCCTGCCTATTAAGAGTAGTGCATATTCTTGCATATAATTGCTCCACTGTGCACGCAGATTTTGGAGATGGGGATGGCAGGGTTGTGTTGCGAATGGCAATGTTCAACAACCTCTAAGGTGTAGGGGCATGTGTGCTCAGTTGAATCTGCATGCAAATAACCTAGACGCGGAGAACGCCGAACTGAAGGCAAAGTGTAGCAAACTGGAAGCAAAGGTGACAGGTGGGTATTTGTAAAATGTTGTGTGATCCATTGAACATGTGGAGGTCCACCTTCTGTTTCTCTGTGTTGTCCATTCACGCTTACTATGCTCACAGCACGGGCTGCCCTGGACCGTATGCATTGCACCGCTCAGCCTATCAACTTGTTGCAGAGCTCGAGGAGAAGATGACAAGGCAGGACAGATCCGGTGGAGACCCTTCAATGGAGTTCCTTAACAATCCATCACTGCTCAAGGATAATGCGAAATGCACGGATCCTGAGGAGCCTTCTGTTGAACAGCGAGCGAAGCCCACCTGCAGTTTTTTGCCCATCGAATCGCCAGCACCGGTGTACGATCATGGCAGCACATGTCCTTGCGCATATTGTGGTATGTTCATGATTCCGATGAAGCCTGCTACACCTCCTGTGCAGTAAGTTGAGACTACGGGGGAAGATTAACAACAGTAAGAAACACATCGTCGAACAAGTCTTCCTCTGAACCGCATCTGTTGAGACCACATGTTTGGGAGACTGCAGTATGTGTGATGTAGGCGCCGACAAGTGACGAGTGAGTGCTATGCATGATGCATGCATAGCAGAATGTTTAATGCATATGTCAAGACGTGACTAGTTTGTGAGTTTGGAAATTACATACCGTGCCTGCACTATTCGATTTGCCCCGGAAATGATATACATTAGGGAAAACATGAAAGGGTACATTCAAATATATGGTTCCCCCCGGTCAAACGCACTATATAACGTGTATAACGCCCTCATACCGGCGGCAAACCGCCCCACGAACATCTTATAGATCATATAAAGCTTATTGACCGGGGGGGGGTACCATATGCCTCTCGGGGGGCTTGGGACAGTCGGTGGTTGATGATCTATTTTCAACCCCTTACTACCATTTATCAAACTTTTCAAACCATCAACTTCACACTATAACCCCCCCCCCTACCCTCATACAATTTCGCCGGGCTTCGTACGTTCGCACGGCTTAAAGAGGTTCGCACACTCCGCTCGCCCGCGCCGGGGCCTTCTGGTATTTACTGGTATTCACCGGGACCTACTCGTACCTACCGTTGCCTATCGGTGCCGACTGGAAACTACTACGGTACGGTATTGCCTATTGGAAACCATTGGTGCCTACCGGTGCCTATTATTGGTGCCTACCGGAAACTACGGGTACCTATTGGCCCCTACCGGTGAACAAACTATTCGATGAAGGTGATAGTCTCACGTATCATTTTAGGATTTTTAGAGATTTCAAAAAAAAACCATGGTTTAGTGACATTTAATGCGAAATAAAGATAAATAAAGGCAACACGCGAGAAATCTACAATGTGCGTACACGAATACACTGGAATATGTATCCACGCACGTTTCATTCCTCATTCAACATGTTTACGACAA
>LGRX02015177.1:0-13858 GCA_001247695.2 Cymbomonas tetramitiformis
CCCTCTGCGAGGAGACGCTCAACAAGGCCGCCCCCGTCACTCCCCCAAACCCACCTGCCCTCTGCAAGGCACACTGTGAGTGAATGTGTTACGTCACGGCTGAAACCTCACCCTGCTCTGCTAATTCGCTCGCATGCACAGGTTCCGCACAGTCCCTCATGAGCTCTCAACTGCAAGACAGTCCCCTGTGACCCCTTAGCTGCAAGACAGTCGCCTGTGATCCCTCAGGTGCAGTACAATTCCTGGTGAACAGCAATCTTCTAACTGGTATAGCACTTGCTCAGCTCCGGGGGGCACCGTTTTCTGAGGGGTGTAGGGTGGGCCTACGCTGCCGGGTAGAGAAATTACACGGGTGAATGAAGACTAACGAGGGCAGAAATAAAGTCAGTGTGTGCACTCAAGGCCCAATGTGGCACAAGGTGATACCGCACGGGAGATGCCGCACGGGTCATAGAGGGGCGCAGGCGCATGTGACGGGACCTAATGCCGCAGGGCGACGACGCACGGGTCATAGAGGGGCGCAGGCGCATGCGACGGTACCTAATGCCGCAGGGTGATGCCGCACGGGTCATAGGGCGCAGGCGCATGCGACAGGACCTAATGCCGCAGGGTGATGCCACAGGTCGCAGAGGGCGCAGGCGCATGCGAGGCGGGACCTAATGCCGCAGGAGTGATGCCGCACAGGTCATAGAGGGGGCGCAGGCGCATACGACGGAACCCTAATGCCGCAGGGTGACCAGCGCACGGGTCATGAATGGGGCGCAGGCGCATGTGACGGACCCTAATCCGCAGAGGTGACAGCAGGGTCATAGAGGGCGCAGGCGCGTGTGACGGAACCTAATGCCGCAGGGTGATGATGTGAGGGGGTCATAGAGGCGCAGGCGGCGCATGCGACGGGACCTAATGCCGCAGGAAGTGATACGCACAGGTCATAGAGGCGCAGGCGCATGCGACGAACCTAATGCCGCAGGGTGATGCCGCACAGGTCATAGGGGCGCAGGGCGCATGTGATGTGACGGGACCTAATGCCGCAGGGTGATGCCGCACGGGTCATAGAGGGGCGCAGGCGCGTGTGACGGGACCTAATGCCGCAGGGTGATGATGTAGGGGCCTTAGGGGGTGCAGGCCTAAGCGACAATTCCGAAAAAGGCGGGGACTCGTACCATAGGATCTGAGGCAACACACGCAGCTGGTGCGAAATAGCCGTACCTGTTGTTCGCTGGCCTGAAAGCCAAACGGTGAAGCATAATCGGCGCGTGGCGGAGGGGAGCACGCGGTGGAGCATGTTTGGCGAGGAGAACAGCACCAGACGATCGAAGAGGGGCTCGATGGTCACCTGTATATTCCGTACCCAATGGTTCTCGAGCGGGACATGGGTGCTCGAAAGGGGGCTCGAGCGGGACACGGGTGCTCGAAAGGGGCTTGAGGGGACACGGGTGCTCGAAAGGGGCTCGAGCGGGACGGGTGCTCGAAAGGGGCTCAGCGGGACACGGGTGCTCGAAAGGGGGCTCGAGCGGGACGGGTGCTCGAAGGGGGGCTTGAGGGGGACACGGGTGCTCGAAAGGGGGCTCGAGGAGGGCTATCCGCTCTACGAGAACGCAAACTCTTGTGGTAAAACACAGTGTAGAGACGTGTGAAGATGCATACCGGCGGCTCGGGGAAGGGGTACAGGCGGAGCTGGCCACCAGCTTCAGCCGTCCACCCATCGTTCAAGTAAACAATTGCTGTAACCTGCCGAAATAAAACAGCACCGCACGGCTCAGTGGCTACGACACGTGGCGTGCGCGGTAGGGCCGAGCTGTGCCCTTCACCTCGAAGGCGTGGGTGGCGGGTGGAACAGTCCGTGGAGTGTGCTACGCGACCTCGAGAGAAGCGCCTTCGTGCGTGCGGTCCCACAAGATAATACGAGCTGAAGACTGCACCCCGATACTCGTCGCTCGTGTGGGCGCGCCAAGACCTGGCGACCATCAAGCTCTCGATCACTGTCGAAGTGAAGCGGAAAACTGCCTCCTCGACCTTCGTTCAGCTGCAGCTTTAGCGCCTGCACAGGTAAAGAGAAGATTTCAGGCTTGGGCGTTCCTGGTGCGATATGTAGAGAAAGATTCTAGGAATGCGCACCTTCCGACAGGATATGCGAATCATGCCAATGTGTGAGAACTGCCCTGCAAACGCTGAGATAGCGAAAGATACGGGGATCTTCACTAATGATAAACGATGGATAAGCCATAACGCGGATTGTCGTATCACGCGGGGTGCGTGACGGGGCGGAACGAAGCACAACGAGGCGTCAGATTATGTGTACGTCTAGCCAGCACAGCACAAGATGGTCCGCGTTAGCGCCATCGCTATTTTTTAGCACCCGTCTCCCCGTGCGTTCTGACACTACCAGTTGACAGCCGATGGTATAGGTTCTGGCGCGCACTGTAAATGCACGATAGATAAGTGTGACATTTTCTAACCAAGATCTGTTGCAAGCATGATAAACTCCACTGTCATGGGGACAGGGCGTTACTTTCCACAGTCACCTGCGATGTAAAGCGCATTCCGCGCAGATTTGCATCGAGGGCGCGCGTGAGGTGATCGTCGTAGCTGAGTGCAGAGAAGCTAGGAGCAGTTGATTGAATCTCTGGCCACGCCGGGTTACTTTGCGGATCCATTTCCCATATGCGCTCCTTTTCAAGTAGCTGGAGTGAACCCTCCTTCACGAAGTGAGTGGCGTTTAACGTCATCAAGTTCGTTTGGTACATCGCGAGTATCTCTAGGCGAAAGCGCGTCGCCACTTCCGAGCCGAATACATTGTCCACGACAGCGTATCCTTGTTTGCGCAAGTCTACGGCGACCTCACTTGTTATCGCCCCTCGTAACGACGACGCGACACGTGCTACTGGAGGATTGCAGATTGCCCTGAGAGCTGTGGTAAACCTCATTTCGGTTAAGGGCACGACGAGGCGTCAAGCGTCCTGTACCTAGGGGACGCCTCCTCGAAAATTCTTCAATATGTGCCTGCCCTTTTCTAAGCGCTCGAATCTCTCGTTATATCCCTATATAGGCGCTTATAAATGAGCCCTCGCATGCAACGCACAAGCATACAAGCTTAATGCGAAATTATTTAGTCGGGGAGTGAATTAAATTTAAATTAGTCACTGAAAAATAATTAGAAATTATTAGTCAGCTTCCAATTTTCGCCCCGCAGCGTTGGTTTACGTCGCTTTGTTAGACTGAAGAGAGAGGAATTCACCGCATCAAAAGGGCCGTTAATTCTGCTTTGGCACTTGCGTTGGCCCTTGGCGCTCTACAGTATTTAGCAAAAAGCAAAGCAAAGGCGTGAGAAACAGAACCTCGGGGATCAGATGGGCTCACATCAGAACCAAGTCCCGTTTACAGTATTGGGGAAAAATCTTTAGATTGTCACCCTCTTTGAAAAATCCGGTTTTTTATGTCACGCTTTTGTGTATTGGGGAAAAATCTTTAGATTGTCCCCCTCTTTGAAAAATCCGGTTTTTTATGTCACGCTTTTGTGTATTGGGGAAAAATCTTTAGATTGTCCCCTCTTTGAAAAAATCCGGTTTTTAATGTCACGCTTTTGTGTATAAATTTTTAGAGAGTTCATTTCGCCGAAAACTGATGGTTTTCTGATCAGTGTAGTATGACAGGCAGTATGACTGTCATACGGAGCAGATCTGAAAACTGAGGTTTTCTGATCAGTCGGAGGCCTAAGAGGCCAGCAACGGGACTGAGAAGGCTTCTTGCCGTGTTACAGTAATCACTCAGTAATAAGAAAACCCGCCAATAAGAAAGTAGCCAGCTTTTTGATTTCTTCACAATATTTAACACATAACACTCCATATTTAAGATCTCTATATAAATAAGAAAGTTGCTAGGCTGACCTAAAATTCCTGTTTTCTTAAAATCGAGTGTTTACTGTACTGTGAGTGTGTGGACTTTAACACCGTAAGTTTTTCAGTGTATATATTTTCAGTAGTATATCGTATATTCATTATGGAGTGGTTCACCGATCCGATTTTGTGCCAGAAACGTATTGATGATTTGCACGCGCAGCCAGCGTACGCGACCGCTTTTGCTGCGTTCCAGGATGGAGAGGACCTTACGCAACCGCACCTGAAGTTGATGCGACAGATGGAGAGGGCGACAGCGCGCCTTGATGAGCTCAAGGGACTGTCGCAAGTAGCTTCTGGTGACCGTAAGCGTCCGTGGGAGGCAGCAGTTGACCTCACTCAGCTTCCAGGGTCCGATCGCCTAGAGTTAACTCGCAACGATGATGGCAAAGACAAAGGACTCCGCAAGCAATTCCTAGAGACCCAGCACCACTTCGTGGCTCACTCAGCGTCGCAGTTAGCCCTTAATGATGCCAAGAAGGAATTAGAAGGTGTGGAGCTTCCTGAAAACGTCACCCTTGCCTTGGAATTTTTGTCAGAGACTGCGGAAAAAGGTATCGCACGCGCCAAGGCTCGCGCGAAAATCTTGGCGTTGGTTTCGGACAAGGGCCCTGAGGTTGGCTGGAAGATCTGCGAGAAGTTAGAGCGTAAATCGTACGCTGAGGATGAGGAAGATGAGAAGCTTATGCGTAAAGCTGAAAAGGAAGTGAAAGCTGAGAAGCTCCACGCCGCGCAAGCTGCGGCTGCCAAGGGGCGAACTAAGGGCCTAGGCAGGGGTGCCTTTGCTGCGACTCGTCCTACTGCTCCTGGGGCGCCTCCGCCACCACCGCCTGTCCAGGCAGGACGTGGCAGCCAGCTCCAATGCTGGAATTGTAACGAGTGGGGTCACCACCAGAACCAATGCTCACAGCCGCGCTCAGCCGGCAGAGGCCGTGGCAGAGGCACTGACCGTTAAAATTGTGAGAATGTAGAGCCACGATGGCTAGAACAATGAGCTTAGCGGAATGCTTTGCGGTTGTGGTGGAATGCCCAACCTTAATGTAACTCTTGGGGACGAAACCCTACATTGTAATGAACTTTTGGCCTGCGGGCTGTTGTTTTCCTTGTGTTTCAGGTCTTGAATTGTCTGTGGAAGAGATTGGCGAGGCCGTACCTTTGTGCGAGCAGGACGTTCCTGTGCCTCACGTTGCGGGTAGACTTAGGGAGCGAGCTTCTTTTTGGCGGACTTTCGTGCGCTCTTCGTACGTTATGTCTTGGATTGAGAACGGTTTTAGATTGAAGTTTAAGGATGGCAGGGTTCCGCCTCGAGTGCACCTGCCTAACCACGTGTCTGCTGTTAGGCATACTGCTTTTGTCACTAAGGCTGTGCAGGAGTGTGTGCTTATGGGCGCCTTGAGAGAAGTCTCGGGGAAGCCGCGGGTTGTCCTACCACGCTCGTGGACGACTCTCGGGACAAATTACGGCTGATCTTCAACGGTAAGTGGCTCAATGCTTTCTTAATCTTTCCTAAGTTCAAGTATGAGCACCTCCAGCCGTTTATAGACCTGCTTAGGAGGGATGATGGGTTGTTTTACTTCGACTATAAGTCGGGGTACTACCACGTTGACCTTCACGAGATGTCTCGTACCTATGTCGCTGTTGAGTGGCTAGGTAGATTCTTTGAGGTTTGTGTACTGCCTTTTGGTCTAGCCCCAGCTTGCTGGGTGTTCACGAAGATCAACAAGGAGCTCGTAGGTAAGTGGCGGGGTCTCGGTCTCTCGGATTCCGTGTGCACCCCTACGTGGATGATTTTGCTTTTGCAGTGAGGGCTCCCACTCTCACGGACCCCGCGGCTTTGGCTGTACTGACCCGTATTATGCAGGATGTGCGGGAGGCTGGCTGGCTCGTAGCCGAAGCCAAGTCTCAGCTGTATTTCACACGTACCCTTGTGCATATTGGCATAGGCATAGACCTGGAGGGGGGGGTCCTGTTCGTGCCTGAGAAGGCTCTGAACAAGATCCGTGTTTGTGTGTCAGACTTGTTGAGGCTGTTTCATAGGCTGCCTCTGAGGCTTGTAGCCAAGTTTGCAGGCTTGGTCAATGCCCAGTGGTTTGTGCTAGGGGGTGTCACTAGGCTGTTTGCTAGGGCGGCTGCGGTGCTCATTGCTGACACCTTGACTTGGGGCTCGTGGGCTTCTCACGTCCCGGGCTCTGATGCTCTCCGGACAGAGCTTGAGTTTTGGCTGACTGGCGGCTTCCGTAGGCCGCCAGAGAGGCATTTGGGAGCCCAGGGGGGCGGGACTCCAGCTGGAGACGGTCCATGCGGACACCTCTGAGGTGGCATGGGGCTCCTGGCTGGAGCAGTCTTTAGGGGGACCTGAGCTGCTTGGCCACAGTTATCTGACCATGTCAGACAGACTGAAGTCATCCACTCTCAGGGAGCTCCGGGGCATTTTTGACTCTCTCCGGGCATTTGATGTTGCTGGTAGGCTGAGAGGGAAGAGGGTGCTTGTCATTTGTGACAACCAGGCTGTGCATTTTGTCATGGAGTCTGGCAGTAGGCATGAGGAGCTCCAGGAGCTGGCATTAGCGGTGCATGGTTTCTGTGCTGACCACGGGGTGGTTTTGTCCTCCCTTTGGATATCCAGGGAGTTTGAGACCCGGGCTGATGCCCTCTCCAAGATCAGAGACCATGATGACTGGATGGTCAACCCGGCAATCTTTCGGTGGGCTGACCCGTGGATTGCCGGGGGGTGGAGGCACACCCGGGACAGGTTTGCAACCGATAAGAATTGTCTTGTTTTTGATAGTGCAGGTGCCCCGTCTTTCAACAGTGCTTGGCACTGTCCAGGTACGTCTGGGGTTGACACCTTCAGTCAGACGGATTGGCGGGAGCACGTCAACTGGTGCAACCCGCCTTTTCGGATGATCGGGAGGCTCCTGCTGTTCTTGCAGGCTGAGAGGGCTGCGGCCTCCATTGTGGCCCCGGTCTGGACTTTCCAGCCGTGGTGGGTCTTGCTGTGTCCCGACGGGGTTCACTTGGCAGACTGTGTGGTGCAGTGGACGGAGCTCCAGCCCTCTGCGGACACCTTCCTCCCTGGCCTCGGAAGGGCCAATGAGGGGGGGGTGGGCCTGCCGGATTTTCGGGTCCTCCTCTTGCGGGTCTCCTTCGATGAGAGGGAGCCTGCGGGCCCCGGTCCCCGTTGTACCTTGGGAGGTTGCAGGGCTTGTGACTGGGGTAGGGGTATGAGATGGGGGCTGCCTTTCATGCAGGCATCGTAGGCACTGGGGAGCAGTGGGCTGGGCTGCAGTTCTCCGTGACGGACCCGCTGGAGATGCAGCTGCGGGCAGACATGTTGTTGGCGGTGTCTGGCACCCGTGAGGCTAGCCAGGGCACATATCTTATGGGGATTGGCCGGCCCGGGGCCGAGAGCAGCGCCCAAAAAGAGCTCCGGGCCGAAAGCGGGCCGGTCGATTTTTCATCCTTAAGTATGGAAAACATTTGAAAATTAGCAAAAACACGTGTTTTTCTTGATTCCGGGCCGAGAGTCATTCTAGGAAGATATGTGCCCTGAGGCTAGCACCATGCGGGGCTACTCTCGGGTGTTCGTGCGGTACCAGGCCTTCTGTCAGGACCGTGACCCGCCCAGGGTGCCTGTTCCTGCCGACCCGGTCACGGTGGCTATGTACTTGCAGTACATAGCCAATGCGGCCAGGACGTTCTCTGTGGTGAAGACCGCTTCGGCTATGGTCTTCACTGCTCATGACTTGGCTCTGGTCCCGGCGGACCGGAATCCCACTTCTCATCGGCTGGTGGCCGGGGTACGGGAGGCGGCTCACAGGAGGCTGGGGGACAGGCGGCTCAACAGGAAGGAGCCGCTGGAGTTTGCATTCGTGCAGAGTGGTGCCCGTTGCTGGTTGATGCTGGGGGGGGTCACTCGGCAGATGTTTGCTACACTGGGTTTGGACATGTGGACAGGCTTTTGGCGGTATGACTGTGCGGGGAAGGTGAGGCTGCGGGATATGAAGTTCTGTGAGACCCGCATGACCACCTTCCTGGGGAAGCGGAAGACGGACAAGTACAGGTATGGTCAGCTGGTGATTTGCTGCCATGCATTGTACGTGCACTGCTTTGTGGTGATCTTTGTGTGCTTGCACCGGCCGGGTTTCCATTCACATATGTGCCATATGTGTCATGCAAACTGGGCTATGTAGCCGCAGCTGATTAGAAAACTGATGGTTTTCTGATCAGTGTAGTATGACAGGCAGTATGACTGTCATACGGAGCAGATCTGAAAACTGAGGTTTTCTGATCAGTCGGAGGCCTAAGAGGCCAGCTACGGACTGAGACGGCCTCTTGCCGTGTTACTGTGATTGTGTGGACTTTCCCACCCGCCCTCCCTTGTGCTTCAGGTACGGATGAGGAGAGGCCGCTTTCAGTGCAGGAGCTGCAGGACTTGGAGGACCTGGAGCAGCTGGGCTCTGAGCTGGAGGCCGTGCAGATCCGGCCCGCAGAGGGGCAGTCGGCTCATTAGAGTGTAGGTAGAGGAGACTAGGACCTGTGCCTGTTCAGTGCCGACCGTTGTGATGAGAGGTGGCTACAGTTATCCTTCGATGGGGGGCTGCGAAGCTGCCTCATGCTGCTTCTCATCTAGGCATTGTTCAGTAGGCTTTGCTAGGTGATGGCTTTGTTATTGCTGTCATGCCTGACTCTGTGCTGGAGCGGGTAATTATGCTTTTTGAGGGTTTCAGCCCTAGCTTAGCATTTTAGGTCCATAGTCTGTACTCTTTAGGGTAATGATAGTATTTGCGGGCCTCGGTCCTTTGGCACGAGGGGCATGTGCCCGCATGCAGAAGGCTGGGGTCGGCAGTCGGGTCGAGGGACCCTGATTCCTGTCTGACGGGAGTCCTTGGTTTGTGGCACATCTGGATTTTTCATATTATTATTTTTTGTAATTCCACACGCAGTGCACCGGCCGGGTTTCCATTCACATATGTGTCATATGTGTCATGCAAGCTGGGCTATGTAGCCGCAGCTGATTAGAAAACCAGCTATTGCTAAACGAACACTGCTTTGCGGCACGCTTTTCGAACGATACGCTTTTCGAATGTACGCGTTACACTCACGCAATTTAACCCCTGTTACGCCCTTTAGCGTCGTAGATGAAAACTGCGAAACGATTTGTAAGTCGTGGATAAGTATGTGTCGCACGCGGCAGTATATAATTTGATATTTAGAATATTCAATATAAAGCCCTTTATATTTAATTGGTCAATATTTAATTTTATTTTAATTTTATTGGAATTGCACAGTGTCACGACTGTTGAGTATAAATATAACTTAGCACTGTAGTATTATTTTAAATATGACTTATTTATATTTTTTAAGAATAAGTTGAAGACTTTTATTGACGGTATAAATATTTGGATGTGGTCGACTGGATATTGATAATAAGACGTTAGACGTATGACATGACATGACATGACATGACATGACATGTCATACGTCTGTAAAGCGTAAGCGTTTTGTCACCCTCTTTGAAAAATCTGGTTTTTTATGTCACACTTTTGTGTATAAATGTTTGGGGATAAATCTTTAGATTGTCGCCCTCTTTGCTGTCATCGTGTAGACGCTGTCATCGTGTAGACGCTTTTTGATCGTTGTCATCGTGCATGACGCTTTCAATCGTCATCGTCATGCGTCGCTGTTCGATCTGTCACGCTTATTATAATAAATTTAAAATAAATAATTTATAATACAAAGCCTCTTTAAATATTTGGATGTGGTCGCCAAGGACACATCAGACGTGAGAATTGAGACTCAGTGACACGCAAAACTGCGAGAATGAAGGTTGATGACACTGTCATGAACGTCGACTGTATGGGCTGGGCCCATGGCCGAGCCCCACAAGGCCATGGCCAGGCCGCTTACATTATTGTGCCCGGAGGCACAGCGTGAGCCGATATGCCTATGCGTCCGTATGTGTGTCATCGGGAGTAATCTGGGATTGGCACGATGACAGTGAAATTGGGCTTGAAATCACGATGAGAATGAGTACCAGATGTCCGGGGTATGACAGTATGACACTATGACAGTATGGCACTATGACACTATAGTAGTATGACAGTACTGTGGGGTGGTCATCGTGGCACTCAGTCAGACCCTCGAAGAATGGTCAGATTCGCATCGGGATCGGAAAGACAATGAAATCGAATATCAGATGTCGGGGCTATGACAGTATGACGCTATGACAGTACAGTAGTATGACAGTACTGTGTGGCAGTCATCGTGTCAGTCTGTCGACATAGCATCTGAATCGAGAATGACGAATCGGAATTAGAAATGAGATCGGATCGGGAATTGAACGTTGAGCCGAAGTGTGACATCGGCTCTCGAGTGGTTGACCCTGCAACCTGAGTGACGAGTGAATAAGTAGAGCACTTGAGAAGTGTTTAGCCTTCAGAACTCGGAACCGAATTATCGTTTGTACCTCAATCTGGCCCTGATCCAGTATATTATAAAATCCGAATTGTGTACCTTTGCACGTTCAATCAAAAACATTATTCCGAGCATCTGTCGTACTGCCCACGGGCACATTTGGTATCAATAGCGTTACTTTGAACGTTTCTACGCGTTCAGCCACGGCGTTCACGTAACTTTCGTTATACTGCGGGGGGAGACCTGTGCTTTTGGGATACTGGGCGCAACTTTTACGTCAGAAAAGTCATTTATTTTCAGAGAAGGAATCCATATACTGTTTCCCAAAAGTCACGAAACATCAGTATAACGTTCCCTTAACAGTGGGGGCTCAACCAGGCTCAGAAAAGTCAAGATTGGTTTTCCGATCTTAAACTCAAAGTCTGCCCCAGGCTACAAACGACCGTCAGGGAGCACCCTAAAGGGTTTCCCCGGTCTACAGTAGCCAGGAAAACCCCATAACTCACTTTCCAGAGCCTTAAAAAGGCCAAAAACAGCCAAAAACAGCCCAAAACAGCCCAAAACAGCCGTTTTAGCCCGTTTTCAGCCTACCCCAAAACCTTCACCAGCAGCCCCCACCACCAAAAACCCCTTCCCCAGACCCCATAGGACAGCCCAGAACCCCCCAATACCGCCCTCACGGCCATCGGTAGTGGGGAAAGCCCCTCCAAATAGCGCTTTCAGCAGTCTCTGGACAGCTCCTCTGGCACTTTCTGGTACCCTCCAGCAGCACCTTGGCTGGAGTATTTTGGGACATACGGAGCACAGCTATCTTCTGGAGCCTTACTGAGCCTCTTGGTTGGACCTGACACACTTTCCCTTGCAGTTGCTTGACTCCTGTCCGCGCACCTTAGCACTTGAAAATCGTGTCGCGGAGCCCTGGAGAAATTTTGAATTCGCTGGTGCATGTCAGTTCCTCCACAAGAATACAGGAGAGCGTGGTGGAAGCAGGGGCCTCTGAAGTGGGTATTTCCTCCAGATCCTACCTACCCACCAGCAGGCGCCTTCGACCAGAGCGGCCCTCCTTCCCCCTCTTCCTCTGACGACGAAGTGGACCCTACGTTTGCGGACGCGTGCAATACATCGTATTGAACACATATTGCATGCATATTGCACGCGTATTGACAATAAATGTTCAATACAATAAAAAATGTTTATGTGTGCAAATATGCAAGCGCGATCCGACATGTGTGCAACATAGTAGTATGCAGTGAGCCCTCCCTGTATGTATTGACATATATTGAAGAGAGTTATTTCAATATGCCTTCAACACATGTGTAGTATAGGGTTGGAGACATGCACCATGCATGTCGCAAACACTATGAAGGCATGTTGCAGACATATTGCTCACATATTGTATACATATTGTAAGTCAACATTCAATATGTTGGATACACACTGCGGACCTACTGCATACGTATTGAACATGTAAATTCAATATGCTGTATATATATTGCGGACCTATTGAATATGTATTGAAACGGAACATTCAGTATGTTGGATACATACTGCGGACCTACTGCATACGTATTGAACATGCAAATTCAATATGTTATACATATATTGCGGACCTATTGCATATGTATTGAAACGGAACATTCAGTATGTTGGATACATATTGCGGACATATTGCATACGTATTGAACATACAAATTCAATATGTTGTATATATATTGCGGACCTATTGCATATGTATTGAAACGGAACATTCAGTATGTTGGATACATACTACGGACCTATTGCATACGTATTGAACATGCAAATTCAATATGTTGTATATATATTGCGGACCTATTGCATATGTACTGAAACGGAACATTCAGTATGTTGTATATATATTGCGGACCTAATGCATACGTATTGAACAAGCAAATTCAATATGCTATATATATACTGTGGACATATCGCATATGTATTGAAATAAAAGTTGCCTATGTCAAATATATACTATAGACCTATAACATACATATTGCACATTTGCAACATGCAGTGTGTTTACTATGTATCCACTATGCGTATGCTATGCGAGATAAATAAAATAAGAATACAGTCGTAGGGAACACTCGAGCATCTTTACTACGATTGACATGTATCTAGCTAGGCACAAAGAAATACGAATGGGACTATCAAATTTACAAATACACAAAATAGTGTTCTACTCGTGCACTCTCTATTTACAAGATGCCAACCTAAAATCAATGTATTCATCTAGAACGCTTGACGGGATGCTTGAAGTTGACGTTGTACTCGAGGCGGTCGATTTCTCCATCTCGCTTTGCTCCAAAACAACCGATCTAAAATGGAAAATAAAGAGCCAACACTTAGTAAAAAAGCGGAAATGCACAAAAGAATATTCTATTGAAAACATAAAGGACTTATCAACCTAGAATGTTTGAAGGGATGCTTGAAGTTGACGTTGTACTCGAGGCGGTCGATTTCCTCAATTTCGCCTTGCTCGAAAACAGCCAATCTGAAAAGGAAAGTAAAGAGCCAACACTTAGTAAAAAGCGGAAAAGCAAAAACAAACCTTTATTGAAAACATAATTAACAACCGAGCAACCTCAAATAAATGCGAATATGAACGCGAGATGAAAACCTAATATGACTTCGCCACGCCAACGTTTTCAGCGGATCTGAAAAACGAAACCAACCAACTAACGTTTAGTAAAGAAGAAAGAAATTAGCAGTCGCCAACGAAAGAAGCAAAGGAAAGTAACAGGGGGATGTGGAGTGAGTTGGGTTTGAACCAACTATTCCGAGTGCAAAGGACTCGCGGGAATTTCCCGTTCACTCCTAGTCAAAGTTTCACGCATGCCAAGTACGAGCGCGCGAAGCACACACAAAATGATACACACGCATAACCAAAACATGCACTGCAAACCAATGCCATATTGCAACCTGTGAGAATTAAAAATATCACAGCACGCAACTCACTGGCGAGGCTGCTGCAACACTGCTGACGGCGAACTGTGAAGAGAGCAATGACGTGAGTTTGAACTTTACCGTTCAGAAAAATCGAAGTGTTCAAAAACTTTCCCTGCCGTTCAGAAGTCACATCGGATCGACGCGTCATGCGAGCACGATCGACGATGACGACGATGATGACGATGCGATGTGTCAGACTTTAATAAAATATTACTTAAAATTATAAAGGAGGTATCAATTTCATCGTACTGGTCTAGTGGTTTCCCATCGATCTCAAAGACTTGAGGTGATGGGTTCGAGCCCCACTGAAAGTTTTTTCGGTCCATAATGTGGGTCATTTCGGGTACTTCTTGAGCATTTTGGGGGTACTTCTTGAGTTACGATTTCGGCCGTTCGATTAACGAACGAGGGGTGCAGATTCTCCTAAAAATTAAAATTCCAAAATTGTTTCCCCGAAAATTGTTCAATCTGTTCAATACTACTGCAATACATGAGGGCTCACTGCAATACGTTAGCGATTACAGGCGTATTGAAATGGCGTATTGGAGATGGATTGAAAAAGCGCCAAGTCAGCTTTGCGA
>LGRX02015178.1:0-13667 GCA_001247695.2 Cymbomonas tetramitiformis
CAGCAGCGGTCCGCTCCAAACACAATTTTCACAGTACATCAGCTGTTTGGGCACATCAGGCACATGGCGATTGCTGTCTCGGGGTATTGGATGCGGCCAATGATCTGCAAAGAAGTCTTAGCCCTGGTGTAATCCGTCAGAAAATGTGAACAGTCCGAGCCACACGCGCGCTGAGCGGCCCTAGCCCTAACTACCTACCCTGGCCTTAGTCATCCGCATCCCTGCGAAGCCCTAGCCCTGAGAAGGAAGCGGGGGGGTGGTGGAGCACCGGCTGACTGAGCTCTCTGAGCCAGGTCTTGAGCACCTCTCCCAGAGCGACAGGGGCGACCTCCTTGGCGCTAAAGGTGCCGTTTCCGAGGGACTGCACGAGGGTGCGCATCTCCGGGGAGGGCACGGCGCCGCGGAAGATGTCCTTTGCGTTGAGGCCCTCCCCGCCCTGGAGAGCCAGCGCCATCTCCTTGAACACGATGGGCATGGACTCCTGCTTCCCGTGGCGATTGAACTGGTGGTGCATCATCTCCTGAATGCAGCAGCAGAACACCGGCGCGTTGGGAGGGATGCCGATGGCGGACACGATCTCCGGGTCCGCGGGGCTCGAGCGGCTCACACCGAAGCGCGCCGCAGAGATGAGCCGCACCATCGTCAAAGCCCCGAGATCCCCGAGGTCATTCCTGCGGGTGCGCCCCCGCATCCTCGGCTTAGCGCAGGGCTCAGTTCCAGCGCTGAACAAAGGCAAAAAGCGCCGCTGCTAAGCACCGGAGCGCGCCTCGCAGTCGGTCCCCGAGAGGTTTGAGAGCACCGCAATAATCTAGAGTTGATCAATTTGTACACCGCTGGTGGAAGCAAGGAACGGGGGGGTGCCCATGCTGGTGCAAGCAAGGACGGGGTGCCCCATGCTGGTGGAAGCAAGGAGGGGGTGCCATGCTGGTGGAAGCAAGAGGGGGCATGCTGGTGGTGGTAGCAGGAGGGGAGGTCCCCATTCTTGTGTGGATGCAAGGAGGGTGTCCATGCTGGTGAGGCTGGGAAGTGCCCGCTGGTGGGCAGGAGGGGTGCCCATGCTGGTGGAAGCAAGGAGGGGGAGGGCATGCTGAGTGGTGGTAACCGAGGAGGGGGTCCCCATTCTTGTGGATACAAGGAGGGGTGTCCATGCTGGTGGAAACAGAGTGCCCCATGCTGGTGGAAGCAGGGAGGGGGGTCCCCATCCTTGTGGACGCAAGGAGGGGGGGTGCCCATGCTGGTGGAAGCAGGGAGGGGGGTCCCCATCCTTGTGGACGCAAGGAGGGGGGGTGCCCATGCTTGTGGAAGCAGAGACAGGCAGAAGCTGGATTTGAAGGGCAGGAGGCATGCACTTCAAGATGGGAGGCGGCGCAGCAGGGAGACACGCACTTGGCTTTGGCAATGCCGTCGAGGGCGTGCAGCAGGACTTCGCGGAGAGCTGCGGAGGGCACGTAGCAGAGCGACGCCATGTACAGCAGCTGGCACGCGCGTAGGGCTGTGGTCTTGACGGGGTTGTCTCGCACGTGGAGAAAGATCTGGAGGTAAAACTCATCCACCATCATTGGGGAAGTAACCAACGCGAAGATGCTCTGCGCCATGGGGATGCTCCCGGACAGGGAAGCTTGTGTACTGCCCTTGCCGACGGCGACAACAAATGTCACGATATTTTTGCTCATCTCCACAGCGTTCTTGGCATGCATCGGGTCGACAGCCCCGACGTAGGAGCTCCCCGCGGCCTGAAGGATGGGCTTCGAGAGGGGCTTCTTGGAGTATTTCAGCTTAGGGGTCTTGTTGGATGAGAACATACCCCCCTTTTTCTTCCCTCCGTTCTGAGCTTCCACATAAGCGTCCAGAGATAGGGAAGATTCCTGTGGCGCAACACGCCGTACAGAACGCGTGAGGAGTGGACGGGTGGAGTTGGGCAGCAGGACGCGCCCGCGGTTGTTGCCAGGCAAACGTATAAGGTGAGCAAGTTAAGCACTCGGGCTGTAAGCATCGGTTCTTCACATGAGAGAACATGAGCAGACTCCACAGCCAAAATCATTGAATCAAGTCGCGTGAACAGCCCTCTGCAGCTTCTGAATCTGAGGTGGCGCCGTGTTGGGAGATATTTTTTTGAGGTGGTGCCGTGTTGGGAGTGGATCTAAGGCGGCGCCGTGCTGGGAGAGAATCTGAATGGCACCATGTTCAAAGAGAACCAAAGTGGCGCCATGTTTGGAGAGAATCTGAGATGGCGCCGTGTTGGAAGAGAATTTGAGGCGGCGCTGTGTTGGGATAGAATCTGAGATGCCGCTGTGTTGGGAGAGAATCTGAAGTGGCGCCGTGTCTGGAGGAAATCCGAGGCGGCACCATGCGGGGAGAGATTCCGAGGCGGCGCTGTGTGCGGAGAGCTTCTGAAGGGGAGCTGCGCTGGGATGGAATTTGAGGTGACGGCGCTGGGTCGGGAGAGAAGCTGAGCCAACGCTGTGTTGGGTGGTCTCTGAGGTCATGTGGCTGAGCCGGGAGAGGATCTGAGGCGGTGCTCTACATGGGGGTGAGATCAACCGTACCATCCGAGCAAAGAGGAGTTTTAAGCGCTCGAGAGGCGCGTACCTTGGGGGCAAGTTCCTTCGGCAGGCAGAGTTGCCCGACCGCGTCATAAGTCATGCCGAACCCGTCGTGGTGGTGATCCAGAAAATTATAGCAGTCGGAGTTCACACTCTTCACCTTCGGGGGCGGTGATGACGCAGGCTTCGCTTCCTGAGCAGCGGGGGTTGGCGTGGATGCCTGTAACGGGTTTGTCACGGACAGAAGGCTGTCATCACCACTGTCCTTCGGTGCGGGAGTTGAGGACGGCATCATTGCGGATGCTCTCGAGTTCGAGTTCGAGTTCGAGTTTGAGGAAGGGGGTGGGGGCGGCGGCGGCGGCGGCGGCGGAGCTTCCGGTAACGAGGTCAACTTGGTGGCAGTGTCATCCTCTACTGACTTGCCGCCCGCCGCAGCGGCAGCAAAGGCACCGAGCATGCTCAGCCGGTTCTTGGTGTTCACAGAGGGCTCCCTGACATCCCTGTTCACCATCTCAGGCGCCGCAGGAGGAGGCTTTGGCGGCGGCGGTCCGCTCAAATTGAGATCCAACTTGGTCAATCTGGAGTTGAGCCTTCCTGGAGCTTTCTTTGCGTCTGCATTCGTGTCCGAGCTCAGCGGCCATCCTGTCCAAAAGCTCTTCCCCCGCATTCAACGGCGCGCCCAAAAATGAGGAAGGTCCAGGGGAGGTGGATGGCCGCCTTAACAAGTCTTTGGTGACGTGGCAAGCACCATGTCGCCGCCGTATGCGTGTCACACTAGTGCACAGGAAGCTGCAGCGAGGGGCACCCATCTCAGAAGAGATCGGATATGGCATCTCGGATTCTCCGCAGAAGGCATGACGTGCACAGGCGGGCGACTATCCTGACAGCTTGGGGAGCTGTCACGATGGCGATCTGACCCGTCGTAGGATGACTCAGCGCACCTGGAGATTTCTTTTGGACGTTCGGGAGTACTGGCGGCGGTGGAGGTGGTGCTGGCGGTGGAGGAGGAGGCGGAGGTGCCGGTGCAGATGGGGCAGGCTGATTTGCCGGTGCTGGTGCCGGGGCTGGTGCCGGGGCTGGTGCCGGTGTCGGGGGTGCAGAGGATGCCGTAGCTTGGTGAGCTGGCTGGGTCATATGATGCGGTAGCTGGGGCAAGGCATGATGGGCGGCCTGCAGGTCCTGATGGAATGACGACTGTGACGCGCTCCCAACTGACCCCGGAAGCCCACACCAGTCGTTAGCAGCACATCGGCGAGCCCTCGTTGGCCCATACCGGTCAGCAGTATACCAGGGAGCCCCAGCAGAACTCCACCGCCGGGTGACGCCCGTCAGAATGACAGATGCGGACCGGGAAGAAACAAGTCAAAGACACAACCCCTAAAATCATTCCGCCAAATGCCAACACTCCAATCGGGACAAATGCCACCCAACGCCTGGACGGCAGGAACACGCATTGACGTGGCTCGTTCTGTGAGGGCCGTCAAGCGACACCCGGGCCTCAGGTAACACACAAGCGTGTGCGCAGCATGAGGTGCAAGGCACAAACCATTTGCTACAATCACGCTCCTAAAATAAAGGCTCGGTCTGAGGGTGCATCATGACGCCCCGTGCCTCACCCGCCATGAGCTTGGAAAGGCGCTTGTTTGGGGACTCATCCGCCATGAGCTTGGAAAGGCGCTTGTTTGGGGACTCACCCGCCATGAGCTTGGAAGAGCGCTTGTATGAGGGACTCACCCGCCATGAGCTTGGAAAGGCGCTTGTTTGGGGACTCACCCGCCATGAGCTTGGAAAGGCGCTTGTTTGGGGACTCACCCGCCATGAGCTTGGAAGGGCGCTTGTTTGGGGACTCACCCGCCATAAGCTTGGAAAGGCGCTTGTTTGAGGACTCACCCGCCATGAGCGGAAAGGCGCTTGTTGGGACTCACCCGCCATGAGCTTGGAAAGCGCTTGTTTGGGGACTCACCCGCCATGTTTTGTTTGGGGACTCACCCGCCATGAGCTTGGAAAGGCGCTTGTTTGAGGACTCATCCGCCATGAGCTTGGAAGGCGCTTGTTTGGGGACTCATCCGCCATGAGCTTGGAAAGAGCGCTTGTTTGGGGACTCACCCGCCATGAGCTTGGAAAGGCGCGCTTGTTTGGGGACTCACCCGCCATGAGCTTGGAAGGCGCTTGTTTGGGCGCTTGTTTGGGGACTCACCCGCCATGAGCTTGTTTGGGGACTCACCCGCCATGAGCTTGGAGAGGCGCTTGTTTGGGGACTGGAAGTCCAGAAAGCTCGGCGGCGGCAGGCTGAGCTGAGGGTGGGTCGGTGATGACATAGGTGACGATGAGGCGATAATGTGATCCGCCGTCTGAGAGCAAACCCATACCCAAGGCACGCATCCCTCAAACCTGAAGTCACATGTACCGCCCACCGTCCCCTCACCCACATGCACCTCCCATCAACTCCAAAGCGAATTGCACCTCCCGCCGACCTCTCACTAGCATGCACCTCCCGCTGACCCCTCACCAACACGCACCTCCCGCCAGCCTTTCACTGCATGCACCTCCCCGGCCTGTCACCCACATGCACTTCCCCCAGCCCTTCACCCACACGCACCTCCCACCAGCCACTAAAGCACATGCATCTCCCTCCGGCCCCTTAACTACATGCACCTCACACCGGCCTGTCACCCACATGCACTTCCGCCACGCCAGCCCTTACATGTTGGAATCGTTTCGAAGAACATCGTCACCTCCTGGTGGGAGGACACGCGGGACCTCCCGTTCTCCGAGAACAGGCCGGAGGAGTTCTGCAAGCTGGGACTCCCGGAAGAGGCCACAGACACCGAAGAGCACGGGGGGAACGCGGGGTACCAAATCCTCCGCCACGTCCGGCCGATCACGGGCTGTGACCTTGCCCCGGAGGAGACCAACAAGTACGGGCTCCCCCTGCAGGGGTCCCCACAAATAAAAATCACAGACCTCAGAGAAACTCAGAGGTATACTCTCCTCTACCTGCGGTATCTGGCCGACGTCATCCGACGCGCGCTGGAACTGGGTGAAGACGACAAAATATTTAACATAGAGCACACGCAGCTCTGGACAGACCGCGAAGGCAAGGTCATACAGATCGACCTTGCCTTCAAGAAGAGGCCTATGGCGCTGTTCGTACTCTTCAATACAAACTTCCTGGTTCCCATGACCGTCGTTGACGATCCGTGGGTAGACATCGAGCCACCACGGGTCATCCCAAGGGTGTACGTGTGGTCCCCCTACAGACAACCTACGGGGACACTGCGCTCAAGAACAGTCCAGGTGTCATCTCCCCAACTGAGGGGGGTGACAGTGGTTCAAGCAGCCGTCATCCTGGGCAACTTAGTCACCCAACGAGGGTGGGACGGCAGCGCAGCCATCGCCCGCATCCGAAAAGGAGCAAGGGACGAGACGCCTGCCGACAACAACATCCGGGAGGTACTATTTCTTGTCTCACACGACCAAAACCTGGCTGAACTGCTCATCAAGGACAAGCTCCTTGACTTCGGCTTCCCCACGCGAAAGGGGCTGCTGCCATCGGCGGCGGACAAGCAGGCACTCAGTCTGCGAGAGATAGCTGTCATCGACTACAGCCAACAACTATTCGTTGGGCACCGCAAGCGGATAGTCGGTGCCATCACCAAGAAGCTCTCCGAGATAGCACTCCGGCACAAGCAACCGCCGTACGGCGAAGACGCCTACCTCGTGTTCGAGAAGCATCTCGGGACACCGAGGTGGGCACCATCGGACAGCACGGTGGAGTCGCTACTGCAGTGGAAGCGAAACAGCAACGACACCATAAACTTTTACGCAATCCTCACGGAGTCTGCGTACGACCTACTGGTGTCAGCTGGTAGCTCCATCACGGTAGACGTCCACCTCAACGACGACAAGGACACTGGCGACAAGGTCTTCATCCCGGTGAAGGTGGAGGTTGGGCGCTGGAGCCTTATGGGCTCAAAATCCAGAAACAAGCAGGCAGCGACCCCCCACCACCAGCGCCAGGAAGGTACGACTGACGAGAAAACACTAAGGGCGACGAGCGAGGCTGCCATACACAACGTGCAGAAGACAACGGAGGAGTGCCTGAGGAAGATGCAACAGGCAACCGCTCAAGCCCCCCCGACGTCGTCAACGACCCCTGAGACGAAGAGCCTGTTGTCCCACATCGGGCACGAGCTGGAGCTACTTAACCAGAAGGCAGCGGCAGCGGCTGCTAGCACCGAGGCCATCGAGGCCACGGCAGCCAAGAGGCACAACGACATCACCTCGGGGATCAAGAACTTCCACTCCACCTACGAGAGCACTGGACAAGCCATGGTGGACACGCTGGTAAGTCTCACGAACCGCCTCACCAAGGCCCCCGAAGAGGACAGGCATGAAGCCAGCTCGGAAGGGGGTCTGAAGAGGTGGACAGCAAAGGGCGCTGACACATCCTCCAAGGAGGAAGGCAGCACTCAGCCCTCACTGCGTGAGAAGCTCCAGTATGTGGCCACGGACACACCTGAGGTCCGAAAGGCCAAGTACGACAAGTTTATGGCGGACCGTGCAGCAGAAAGTGGGGACACTCCCTACGGTGGAATCCCCTACAGGGGGGGACCTGCGCCCGGAGAGGGCCGACCAGGCAGGAGCACGGGTCTGGGTGTGAAGAAGAAGGCCATCGCCAAGATACCGAGAAAGCAGCACAGGCCGGCAGAGCCCCCAGCCAAGAGGGCCAGAGGGCAAGGGCCCCCAGCGGACATACCCACTGGGGTCCCAGCCTCTGGACAGCTGACCACGAGGAGGACCACCCGTCAATCTGCGAAGGTAACACTAACCACACCCGTACCGGCACCCCTGACACACGATCGGGGGGAGGCATACTCACTGTGCGAAGGGGGGCCTACTGAAACAGAGATCTATGAGCAGCGAAAGCACCCCATAAGTGCAAACAAGAGCCAAGACCCCCTGCATAAGGTACCCACGACGAAACCCACACCTCTGTCTGAACTGGCAGTCACTGCATCAAGGGGCGCCCGAATACCAAGCAGGAACGGGGGGTGCCATCAAGCAGGGGGAAGACGCACCACCGAGACCCTGGAGGAGGTGGAGACTCTGCCAGCAAGCCATGCTGTCACGAGAAACACAGGAAACATAGACAGTGACAATCCTAGACTAGACAGCCTAGAAACTGTATTATTATTATTGAGCCACCCCATTCATACCATGCTCTGCCATGCCATTGAACTCCACAAGGGGCCTAAGACACGAGCCCATGATGCACAGCATAGCCACCCAGCATGGGGACTGGGCTCGGGTTGGAACTCAATGCACCCCTGTAAGGCACACCCCGCCCACCTCATGGTACATGATAAGGTGGGAGCACCAGATGCTACACTCCCACACTTCCACCGCGACAACTGTAATAAGTTAACAAAGAAAAGCAACCGATATATAAGGCACACCATGCACCCAGACATGTCTAAAATATTTAACTGCAGCAAGGATACCCCAAGCCTCCCCAGCACGATATTCACATGCCTTGCCCAACCTGCCACCTCCGATATTAACCAATGCCTGCCAAGGGCTACGATAAGGCCCTGCTGCAATTTCACGCCCCGGCGAAGATGCACACTGTACTTTGCAAAAGATAACAAAAGCACACTCTCACCTAACAAGTTAAAGTGGTACCCCCACAATATACAGGCGAACCCTACCGAAACCCTACCAAACGAGACAGCGAATGGCTTCGCACAGGCCTATATAATGATAGGGAAAACAAAAAACTTTGGGGTATGGCTCAGAAGGGCAGAAGAGTGCCACACACAAAATAATGGGGCAAACCGCCAACATTCGACCACAAGCGAATTCCTAAAAATGCTCTACGTAAAAACATGCCTTTTCGCAAAACATGGCCGAACAACCCGAAACTGCTGCACAACTATGAGTGGACACATAAAAAACGGGGACCACTTCAGAAAGGGCATTAGGGGCGTTACAAAGTGTGGTTTAGGGCGATGTAACGCTGTAACCATAAACCCAGCTGACAGCAAACACAACTATACCCCTGACCTACCAGCAACAACCCGAGATGAGCTCCCCCACCAACTGAAAGAGGCGATACCGCCCACCCAACCACAGCGAAACAACCACCACGCCCCAGCCAACCCTAACAGAACCCTAACAGCTAAAGATGCAAAATACGCTGTAGGGCCCAGCATTCTATTTCGTGCAATGGGAAAACTTGGGGGAAGGTTCAGGAAGGCGTGGGGACGACATACACGAAATACGGGGACAAATTGCCGCCTCTCGACCACAAGCGAATTCCTGAAAATGCTCTACGTTAAAATTCGAAAAACTGGAAAACTCAATGAAATACTGCCAAATTCTCACACAATGGTGGGACAACACACCGAATACAAGAAACACCCCGGAGAAAATGTTAGGGGAGTTACAGCAGCATATTTAGGGGAATGTAACGCTGTAACTACAAACCCAGCACAGATGCAAACAAAGGCATGCTGCAGTAGAGGCTCACGACACGATGCCAACACAACGTTGCAAAGTGCTGCGCTAGCTGTAACCCCGATGCTCATTACACTGATAGCCATGCTCACGTGGTGGGGGATAACACCCGAGCGCATGAAGGGAACGAACGGCACTGGACATAACAACACAACACGCAGCCGCAGAGCTAGAAGAAAATTAACCGCGGTAAGGAACGCGGCGAAACCGTGGACAAGGCCACCCCAGGGCTACAAACTACTCAGAATAATTTACCGTAACGGCAAACCCATGTTCGTTAGAACATGGAAGCCAGCATACGCAGTAACGGCGATAAAGGAAGGCACCCCGACAAGAGGTAGACCGCTGATGAGGGAGGTGGAGCACAAGATGCGGCAACAAAACCGCTACTGGAGAACAAGCATGACGGGTGGGGGCAGCCAGGAACACATGGCGGAGTACCCGTTTAAAACCACCACTCAGGGACTATTCGAGAAAAAGGGAAGGATAAACGCATTCCAGATGCAGCAAGCCCACTCACTGTACGAGGATGACCCAATGCCCCCCCTGGTGATAGCCACGATGCGGGAAACACTTAAACCAGAAAACAGCGGTGGGCCACACACCACGAAGGCGCTGAGACTGCTCCGGAGCGCCCAAAGTTTCTCCATACAAGTGTGCGATGGCAAGCACTGGAGGGTGGTGCTGGCCGGACCGGACAAAAGAAACGACACGCTGAAACTCTGGGTGTATGACTCCTCGAACGGGAGAACCAACGCAACCAGGCGTAACACCCAAAGACTAACGACGGAAATAACCAACTGGGCAGAACAGCTGGCCAAGGCGCTAGGCAAGCAGGTGGCAGTTGAGCTAATGAATATAGGCAACCAAAGTGCGCAAGACCACTATAGCTGTGGAGCGTGGACCCTGATGGCCACCAAAGCGTGGATGCACTACCAGAAAACATGCCCAGAGGGGCACTGGCCCACCCACTTCAATGAGGCAGTCAGCAAGTGGGGACCCACCAACAGAGCGGCGATAGACGCCTACAGAAAATCCATACAACAACTCGTAAAAGAGAAGATGGCCACTGCCGAGGGGCAAAGGGAAACGCGGGAAGACGACCAGATAGAGACGGAAACCCAGAGACCCAACGGTGGCCCGAACGTGAACCCAGAAGTCAGGGGACATGCACCGCAAACCCGAGTGGGGAAATACGTAAGTGCTACGGAACAACAAAGCCTATGGAAATGGCTCCACAGACTGGTCCCAACGGCGCCACCGGGTGACGACGAGCACACGCATGGTGAACAAAGACCACTGGGAACCCACTCGGACGAAGAAGAGGGGGGGGAGAGAGAAGAACCAACAGCACAATGGGAGCAGCTTGAGGCCCCGCAAAATGGGGCACCTGAAGCAAGCAAGGACCTCCAAGAACGACGACCCCCCCCAGCGGAACCAGCGAAAATGAACATAGGGGAGGACCGCTTGCACATGCTCACGTGGAATATGGCAGGGCAAAGCGATGCGTGCCTAGACCTGGCCGAGGTCGTCAGAAAGAGGAGCCAAAACCAACAGAGCCTACAAGTGATAGTCCTCACGGAGGTGAAGCATGCACACGACAGTGTGATGAGGAGGTTCAGAGACATGAAATACACCGCAATAGGCACCAAAACCGAAGTACCAATGACAGGAGGCGCTGTAGAACACACAGCAGTGAAAGGAGGAGTAGCAATACTCCTCGGCAACCCCTACAGCCACGCACACAACCACCATGTTGTCCCCGCGAAGCACCTTGAGGGGTACCTACTACATGTCGTACTACACCTGCCAGGAGGGGTGATGTACCACGTGCTAGGCATTTACAACCCACCAGGGGCAGAGGAGTGGAAAACCAGGAACAAAATACTCGAGTATACGACTAACCTGCTCAGAGAAACCATGGACAAAGCAAATGAACACGTGGTTATTGGTGGGGACCTCAATGCAAGCAACACCAGCACGGGCAAGGGGGTGACAAAAACCGACAAACAATGGATGAAACTTGCGGGGGAGCTGGACCTCCGCAATGTAGGCCCGCCAGTCAATACCACGCTGAACTGGGCGGAAAACAGAAATATAGACAGATGGCTGGCGCCAGGGAACAAACGGGCGCAATACGAGATAGGGGGCACCTCACACCTCACCCAGCACCACACGAGTGACCATGAGATGGTGAGCCTCGCGACCCTTCGGTTGGATAGTATAGACACTCACGAACCGTACGTGGACCACGACCCCCAACCAGGGCATATAAAACTGGACACGCCCTTGTGCAAAACACACAGGGAAACACTCCAAAGCGTCCTCCTTAAAACACACGACTATGCCAGAACAGCTGAACTGAGGCTGATAACGGAAATGGCCGCCCAATGTAGGGAAGAGGGCAACCGGCAGGTAGCTCACGCTACCATAGACAGAGCGGGGGAAACTGTGCTAAACATACTCACCCGAGCAAACAAATGTGCACTACGAGACGAGGAGCTACCCACCAGGGTAGTTGGAGGCTCCTCCGACCGGGGGGCAAAAGACCTGCTAATGAGCAAAAAGGACAGGAAAGAAAGGGATGCCGCGATACTCAACATGAGGTCACACAAGCAAACCAAACGACACCTACGAAACCCGCAAACGGAACACTCAACCCTCCAAGGCCTGAAGGAAGGGGAAATGAAGGGCCCGCTGAACAGAGACAATGCAGACGCAAAGGAATGGGTGTCGTGGCTCACTGAGGAGGCCAAAAAGGAAAGGTCGACGGCACACAAGGTAGTCACACAGCACTGGAAACGCGCCAAGCAAAGGCACCACGACAAAACGGTGAAGGAATACTGGAACAACCAAAAGAGATACCACAAAAGGATATACGCAAAAGCGCAGGAAACGGGCCATGCCCCCACAGCAAACATACAGGCCCTACAGGATAGGGAGGGCAACCTGACTGTGGGCCATGATAACATTGCGAACGCCCTGGCGGACCACATGGCCCATTCAGCACCATACAGGATGGAGCACCGTAGCCTGCCCGACCAAAAACCCCTACCATGGGAGGACCCAACCCACAGGGAACGCCTCATAAAAGCACCAAGACCAGACCCCACGGGACTGGACCTCACAATAAGCCGACAGGGCTACAGCAAAGCAGTGCATGCCCTGAATAACAACAAAGCACCAGGCCCCACCAGGACCCCAAATGAAATTCTCAAGTACATGCCAGAAGACTTCCATGACGCATTACATGCACTCATGCTGGAAATGTGGAATAGCAAACATGTCCCCCTCATGTGGAAAAAGGGGACTTTCTGCTTCCACCACAAGAAAGGGGACGTGACCCTGCAACAGAACTACCGGCCTATAGCTCTACTCGAGGGGGTGTTCAAGCTGTACACCTCGCAAATTGCGAACATGCTCTCCACGTTCTGCGAAACGCAGGGGATACTAGCCCAGGCGCAAGAAGGCTCAAGGGAAAAAAGGAACACACTCCGGCAACTCACCAGGGTAACCAATGCGATAGAGGACGCGAATGTCTCAGGACGGGAACTGCATGGTTTGTACGTGGACTTCGAAAATGCGTATGGCTCGGTGGACCACAGCAAACTGCTACACACGATGCAATACCTTGGAATACCTGACGAACTCGCACAAGTGGTGCGAGATGTCCTGGGCACACAAAGCCACGACACCATGTCCATGTACACCAGGGTAGGTGGGGAAACCTCCCACAAAACGGTACAGGTGCAGAGAGGACTCCTCCAGGGGGACAGCATGAGCCCCCTCCTCTTCATAATATACCAGGAGCCGCTACTAAGATGGCTAGAGGTGGGGGACCATGGATACCAACACAAGTATGCAGCGGAACAGGAAAGACTGGGGCCTCTCAGAACAACAGCAGGGGCATTCGTCGATGACCTGCTCATACTATGCCCCACGATTTTCCACATGAGAGCCCAGCTGCACAAACTACAGGCATTCTCACAGTGGAGCGAACTCAAAATTAACCTCACCAAGTCAGCCATAACCGGTATAAAAAATGGGGTCTCCATACCCGAGCAACTCCAAAAGGACCTCAAAATGCCGGGGGTGGACGGCAAACTAAGCCACTTCAAAATACTCAAGCCGGAAGACACGTACAAATACCTGGGGGTACTGCTGGCATTCACCGGCAAGTGGGACAGGGAGAAAGAAGCAGCCAAGGAAGAAATGAACCACAGAATACAAGCCCTACTGCGCTCCCCGCTAACGCCGGACCAAAAAGAATACTCTCTCCACTCTGCGATACTGGGGAAGTTCAGGTATGGACTGCACCTGGGACTCTATACGGCAGGCGAAATAGATGACTTCGACAAAATAATAGGCGGGGCCATAAAGAACATACAGGGCCTACCCCGCAACGGAACACCAAACATTTTTACCACTCAGGAAAAAGAACAATACGGCCTGGGCATGGTGCCACTCCAGGCGGTCTACGCCCAGTCGATTTGGAGCGGACTGCTTGAGGCCATGCACAGTGAAGAAGATAGAGGAACTATACGGGGCCCGGCGTGGAGACAAATAAACCTGAGGTCACGGCTCAGGATGTCCCATGTCAGTAGG
>LGRX02015179.1:0-24543 GCA_001247695.2 Cymbomonas tetramitiformis
TGTATATACAGTGGAGCCCTTCGTCACTTGCATATATAGTGGAGCCCTTGCCACTTGCATATGCTGTGGAGCCCTTGTCACTTGCACGCACAGCAAAGTCCTTGTCACTTGCATATGTAGTGGAGCCCTTGTCACTTGCATATACAGTGGAGCCCTTGCCACTTCTGTGCGTGTCTCCGTGCGTGTGCTAAGATATGTGTTAATTGTGCACCAGGCACTGGTTCCTTGAAGACCATGCGCAAAATTTTCCCGGGTGTGAGTGAGCCCGAGCTCAGGCACAAGTACCTTGAGCTCGGCACCCTTGTCCCTCAACGTCTACGAGAGTTGGGATATAAAGACTTGGGCTTCTTGAGCACAGCAGCCCCACGGCTTTCCATGGCCTTCTTGGAACACGCCAACTGCAAAGCCCAGTCGCCGGGGAAAAACTGGTACCAGGAGGCGCCGAGGAATTGGTCACCAATTTCTAAAGAGCATGTACGGCCTCTCCGGTACACTGCTTTGGGGGCTCTCACCAGGGACGCCCCCTATGTCGAGGACACGGAGTATGCCCTCGAGCTTCTCAAGGTGACTATTCCTACTTGTTTTTGTGGCGCTTTCTTTGACTCTCTTGAATACTTTGAAAGGTAGTATACACATGGTCGCTGTCCTCATTTGAGGGTGTGTTTTGTGAGGCTGGGCAAAGCTCAAACGGTCTGTTCCTAGGGTCCTCTACAATTTTTTGGAGCTCCACACATGGGTCTTCAACATAGTGAAGCCATAAGTCTTGACCATCGCCAGGTCTCGCCATATTTTTTGGAGGAGCCCACTTTTTGCCCTTGGAATCTAGCACGTACTTGTACATATCTAGGGATGTGACAAACCGGATCTGTGCTGGAGTGAAACCTGGAGAGTGAATAAGGTTCAGAAGCTTGTCACCAAGTCGATGAGATAGACTTTTCAATATTTCGGATATAACGATTTCGTCTGGGGATAATGGAGACTGCGACTGCGTAGGATCGCGCTGTGGAGGCTCTGGGAAAATCGGATATGTTTGATCCAGGTGAGTTTCATAAGCACTTTTTTCGACCTGTTCTCCAAAACTCTCCTGTGATGCCTGTACTCCGCCTATTTCTGGTTCGCGAGTGTTCACGTGATCTACGACAAAATTATTGTTAGAATCGTCAAGGTCTTCACGAATATGCAAGCTGTCGCTGTGTAGGGTAGGGGGACTTGCATGTGTATTGGAGTCCGGGTGTACTTTGCGACACAGTGTCGATCGGAGGTGGTAATGAAGCCCACGCCTGGTCGCACATATTTTTCCACAAGAAGGGTTAGGACACGGAAAGCGCGGGGGTTGTCGCATGTGGAATATTTAGGAATTATCTCTTCGCTGGACCGGTACTGTTCATGTTTTTTTACTTGGAGGGGACTTCACAAAATACAAAAACCACCTTGAGTGTAACGTGAAGCTTCTGCCCGTGTTGGGATATTCATACGGTGTATCGCGTACTCGGTATTCGTTTCGAAGGGTAATCGGTCGATCGATGTCATAAACCGCTGGTCGCGCGACCGCGACCACGAAAGTTTGGCGTGCACTACCGACTGCGCAGGTCGATCGATGTCATCAATCGCTTGTCGCGCGACCACGAAAGTTTTGCGTTGTGTATTCGAACGTTCGAACATCGATTGAAAAAGACTATGTTGTTTAAACGAAACTCGAAGCGTTTTGAGTACAAGACGTTGACCATAAAACAGAATAAGGGTTTATTTCACGCGCGAAAATATCAAGGATACTTTAAAGTCTTAAAATTTAGAGTGTTAGCATATGGCATCTGTTTCTCATAGACAGCTTCTCATGACGAACACTACAAGTGGTAACAAGAGAGGAAGTAAGGGGAGAGGGGAGACGCAAGATCGGAGCGGGAAAAGACAAGCTCTAAGTAGGAGTGCAGAAGCAACCAGTACAGGATACAGCAAGCAATATGCTCGATCAAGCGTAGATAGACGCGCCCCCGTCCAAAGGAACCCTATATATTACACGGGGGTAGCTACTCGAGGTGTCAGGTCGATACAAGATGAAAAGGCTCGAGAGGCACCAGCTGATGAGGAAGATGGATGCCACACTGCGGATGGAGAGGGTGGTGAGGAGATGCATGGAGGAGGTGAGGACGAGGAGGAAAATGTAGAAGATGCACATTACATGGAGGAGGAACAGGGTGGGGGTGGGATTGGCAACAATGCTGACGGTGGTGGTGAAGGTGAAGACGGTGGTGGTGAAGGTGAAGAACCAACTCCGTACTGTAACTGGACTGAACAAGAAGTATTGTGGTATAAGCATCAGCAGATGCTTTTACAAAAGAAGGTACAAGCAGCACAGGTAAATATGGACAAAAGCTACAGTCGGGTCACACAGTTAAAGAAAAATAAAATATTAATCGGTGTCATATGAGTCCTTTGCAGATGAGTCATTTGTACACTTTCTTACTCTTCCTCGTTAAAGTTATGTGTTTTAGTGTTTTAGGTGTGCTAAGATATGTGGTATGTGTTTTAGGCTGGAAGAGGCGGTGATCTTGAGGATCAAGAAGACCGTGATCAACGTGGCGAGGATCACGAAGACGGTGCTGAGGAAGGCCTCACCCGTCATTGCCCCGAGGTAAGCTGTGTGCATATGTTAGGAGTGCGAGGAGTCGTGTCTAATGCCAAGTAAGACATATAGCTTTCAAGAGTGTACTGTTGAACGTTTAGCCTAGTGGGGCACAGCAAAAACGAACTCCCTTGGCCACACATTGGTGACTGTGCCATTGAAGGAACCAGGAGTGCGAGGAGTCGTGTATAGTGCCAAGTAAGACATATAGCTTTCACGAGTGTACTGTTGAACGTATACCCTAGTGGGGCCCAGCAAAAACGAACTCCCTTGGCCACACACTGGTGACTGTGCCATTGAAGGAACCACTGTGGTCACGCTTTCTACTCTAGTAGAAGAAGGCGCCTGCACCCTTGGTCTGTGGGTTTGTTTGGAGCGCCCTTGATCCGCAAGCAGCAAGGTATTGGCCTTGCTGTTATGTATGGCATCTTGGGTTAGAGTAGGTCTGACACTCATGTGTCTGTGACCACTTGTCTCCCGCTGCGCCACGAAGAGGGTATAGGTTCAGCAGTATACCTGTGTAAGCTATATGAGCGCATGCTTTTGTGACCGACCTACCTCTCGGTTTTATCGACTGGCGATCATGAGAGCAAGATATTTGTGATGACAGTTCGGCGTCATTGGCACTTGAGCTTAACAGGCGGGAGGCGCGGAAGAGGAAACCGATGGAGGAGGTGGAGCAACAGGAGACATGGAGGTACGTTGTACTTAACATATAGGGAACCCATGTGGAATATACATATCACTTGAGATGCGGTACAAAGGGCACGCCTGTTACAGCGGGGTGTGTTTGAACTACAGGGAGGCAAAGTGGGTCGTAGTTTATCGAAGTGCACACGAAGAAACCGAAAACGAAGATTAGGAAAGCACCTAAAGAGAGTTGCCCTAGAAAATAAAGTGAAGTCCCTAGAAAAGGAAGTGAAGTTAGAGGCTTGTAGTACACCACGTGAGGAGGCAATGACACAGGAGCACGCAGCAAGTAAATGGAGTTCAGGTGTGGAGGTTGGTGGTGGTGGTTGTAATATGTTGGAAAATACTGTGTTCGGTGTGATCAACAGTGCTGTGAAGTGTGAGCACGGTGTGAGTGAGTCTGTCCTTAAGGACGGGGCAGCAACGTGTATGATACCTCGGTATATGACCAAGGATATCTCACTTGGAACTGGAGCGAGTGATATTGGGGTAAAGAAAGGAGGGTTCGGAAGGGTGTATTTGGACGGTGTGCTGAATGGAACAGAACATGTAGTGGTAAAGTTTTTTCAACAAAAGGGTAACATGAAGTTCCAGCTTTGTTTGCAAGAGATGCTCATGCACCTCCTCGCAGGGCAAGCGTGCTGTGCGACTCTTCCACTAGTGGGTTATGGAATAAGGATGTCTTCTAGAGGCCATGAGCGATATCCTTTTTTGGTGGTTGGTCAACGAGGCATCACCACGTTATGGGATTATGTGAAAAAAGGGGGTGTGTCGCGTGGAGTGAAGTATAGCCTCGCTATGCAACTAGTGAAGGCAGTGAGGGACCTCCACGCACGAGAAATTGTGCACGGTGACATAAAAGGGAACAATATTCTCGTGTGCCCTGCGAGCCAAAATGGAGGTGTGGTGGTGAAAATAATTGACTTTGGTATGTCGTGTCGTGTGGAGTGCGCTCCACCGAGATTTTCGACAAAATCTGTGAAAGAGAGAGAAATCTCTCTGAAAAAGTGTTTTTGGCTAGCACCTGAGCTCGAAGGACAAGGTGCTCGGGTAAACAAATGCACCGACATGTATGCTGTTGGTTTTGTTATGGTGGATATATTGATGTCCCACCAGCAGTGGGAAGGGAATAAGGGTCACGTGAAGGTGAAAATGTTTAGAGAAAGTGTAGAGGAATATGGCGGTGTGGGGAAAGTGGTGAGCAAGTGTTTTGGTGAATACCATGAGAGACCAACTGCGAGAGATTTGCACGACACACTTGCGAGGCATTTGGCTAAGTGGGCTTGAACAACTAGGGGGGAAAATATGTATATGTATATGTAAAGAGTATTTTGGTTTCTTGGAGTGTTGTATCGAGCGCCAAATATTATCACTTGTGTTTATATATGGCACCTGGTCAATTTTTATATTCATTTTTAGTTTCGCCAGGGTGAGGTAGATCTGAACTTCGATCACGAACACGACTTAATATTAGCAAACTTCCGTCAAATGAATAAAAGTTTGACCGCCATAGTGGAAACCTTGAGTACAACGATTGGAGAGGCTTTGAGAGATATAAAGAAGTCTGTGGATGATGTGAAAGTCGAGGTGGCCTCCTTGAAGGCGTCTACAGTTTCCTCAAACGTAAGTGATTACCCCTTCCCTACTCTTTTATGCAAGATGCCCTTTGTGTGTGACAAGTGTATGCCCTTAGTAGAGGCAATAAAACTGATAGAGATATGTATGTGTATCTGGTTGCCCACAGAAATAGATACGAGCAGGTATGTTTGGGCAATAAGCACAGAGAACCTTTGCCTGTGGCATAAAGCACATGGCATAGCATATGTAATAGAAAACATGGAATAAGATATGTGTATGTCTGTGTGGGTGTGCTATGCTTATGCTAGAATATATGTGAATCTCTGTACGAGTGCTGTGCCTATGCTAGAATATGTGTGAATATGTGTGTGCCTGTAGTGTTATGCCTATGCTAGGATATGTGTGTATCTCTGTGCGTGTGATATGCGTATGCCAGGATATGTGTGTATCTGTTTGTGTGAGTGTTATGTTTTTGCCAGGATATGTGTGAGCCTCTCTGTGCGTGTGCTATGCCTGTGCTAGGATAGGTGTGTATCTCTGTGGGCGTGTGTTATGCGTGTGGTAGGATAGGTGTGTATCTGTTTGTGTGTGCTCTCTGTGTACGAGTGTTATGCCTGTGCTAGGATATGTGTGTAGCTTTGTGTGCGTGTGATATGCTTGTGCTAGGATATTTGTGTATCTCTTTGCGCGTGCTATGCTTGTGCTAGAATATGTGTGTGCCTGTTGTGTTATGCTTATGCTAGGATATGTGTGTAGCTGTGTGCGTGTGCTATGCGTATGCCAGGATATATGTGTATCTGTTTGTGCGAGTGTTATGTTTTTGCTAGGATATATGTGTATATGTGTGCGAGTGTTATGCCTGTGCTAGGATAGGTGTGTATCTCTGTGGGCGTGTGTTATGCCTGTGCTAGGATAGGTGTGTATCTGTTTGCGTGTGCTCTTTGTGTACGAGTGTTATGCCTGTGCTAGGATATGTGTGTATCTTTGTGTGCGTGTGATACGCTTGTGCTAGAACTCATATCCTAGCACAAGCATATCACACGCACACAAAGTTACACACATATCCTAGCACAGGCATAACACTCGTACACACAGAGCACACACAAACAGATACACATATATCCTACCACAGGCATAACACACGCCCAGAGAGATACACTCATATCCTAGCACAGGCATAGCACACGCACAGAGAGGCTCACACATATCCTGGCATAAGCATAACACAACAGGCACACTCCTATTCTAGCATAGACCTCTTTTGCCTATGCTAGGATATGTGTGTATCTGTAGGCCTGTTATGCCTATGCCAGGATATGTGTTTTTCTTTGTGTGTGTGTGCTATGCTTGTGCTAGAATAGGTGTGTATATGTGTGTGCCTATTGTGTTATGCCTATGCTAGGATATGTGTGTACCTCTCTGTGCGTGTGCTATGCCTGTGCTAGGATATGAGTGTATCTGTGTGTGTGTGTTGTGCGTGTGTGCTGTGCGTGTGTGCTGTGCGTGTGCTTGAAATGTGTGTATCTGTGTATGTTTGTTGTGTTATGCCTATGCCACGATAAGTGTCTATCTGCGTGCGTGTGCTATGCTTGTGCGAAAAAGAGTGTTTTTGGTATAACATGCGTGGGTGAAAGGTGTGCTCAGGAAGGAAATATTCGCGCAGTGGTAAGCTACGCTATGGCAAATGGTCCAGAGGGCTATTATTTTGGAGACTCCACTATCGGTGAGTGCATGAGGATATTGTATAGCGTGGAAACGGAAGGACAAGGAAAAGAAAAAGACTGCCACGGCTGGAATCTCACCAAGAAAGCGGTAAGGCCTCTTAACTTAACTTTTTGCAAAAATAAAAGAAGTGCGTGGTAAAAAAGTGAGGTGGGTTGAATGTACAGCTCAAGAACTCGGTCAGGGTGAACTCGCGCAGCAAGCTACAGCAAAAACTATTTGCAGGGACCATCCAAGCTTACCCAGAGGCGTTTAGTGGTGTTGGCAAGGACCGGGTATACAACTATAACATAACAACCCCGTACATACAAAGTATGTAACTATTCCAGCTATCTTTATTTTCTCTAGTCCTTTCTATGGTTCGTTTGGTTTATACTCACTTTTATTATTACTCACACAGGTGCGTCGTGGAGAAAGAGCGCACCTTCAGCTGAACACCCCCAGGTCGACCAGTGTGGAAACGACCTATTTGGGTCTATTTTGAAGAAGGTGTTCGGAAAGAAAGATCAAAACTTCGATGGGTGTATCACACGCCAAACTCTAACTTTCGCTGTAATGTGTGTTGAAAAGGCACTCCTTGGCCCAAGCTTAAAAGATTGGGCCATCGAGTATGAGATAAATGAGAACTCATCCACAAAGTCACAAGCTGTGGTAAGTATGCATTTCCTTGGTACTTTCGCTTGGTTAGAGTACACCTTTTTTTCAACTAGTACTCACTTTGGCACTTTCGACGTGCAGACTGAGGTACCAAATACCTTGAGCAAGGAGTACTCAAGAATTTTTACCCAAGTAAAAAGATGGAATATGCTACACTCGCGTGTGAAGCTCGCGCAGTCAGCCAAGTGGCCTGCAACTTTAACAGAAATTCTTCAGCACCAAAACACAGTAGGAGTGGGAAGTATAGATGAGGAAGAAGAAGACTTTAGTACTCAGTGATAGCTGATAAAAGAAACATTACGAGCACATACAAATGAAGTACCTAGTGTATTGTATGGTGTATTTTCTTTTTGTATTTGTATATACACATTTGAAAAGTTGCCTCCTTTACCTCTAGCCTTGTGTTCTGAAAGTTTATCTTTTTTATGTGTGGTGCATGATACACTTTCTTTGAATGCTTGCATACATCTTGAGCATATCACACCTGTCCTTCCACCGTTCCTGTTCCTGCGGCGTTCCAGGATCGTTCCCGTACCTCGAGCGTTCTGGGATCGGTCCCGTACCTGGATCGTCCCAAGATCGTTCCCGTACTTGGAGCGTTCCAGGATCGTTCCTGTACCTAGAGCGTTCCAAGATCGTTCCCGTACCTGGAGCGTTCCAGGATCGTTCCCATACCTGGAGCGTTCCAGGATCGTTCCCATACCTGGAGCGTTCCAAGATCGTTCCCGTACCTGGAGCGTACCCTCTACGATCGTGTAATCTCGCCGAAACCGGAACGATCCCGTAAGAAACTTCCCTCCCGGGATCGATCCCGTTCCGGATCACAAAAAGAGCGATCCCGGATCGCCTCGCCATTTTCCAGATGAGGTTTGGGTCCAAGCGGTGGTCTGAGAATTGTATAAAGCCTGCGGATGAAACGGCCGCCACTTTTGGCGCTCTCACTGAAAGATTGAACGTACACGATTCTGGAAACAAACTCTGAGAAGATTGAACCACTGAGAAATTGCACAATTCTTTCCGTGGACACCTGCAAGTTTGCCGCGGCAGCCACAAAATTGATGTTGAACCTCACAAGTCTGTCAGATTTGGGTTCTGAAATGTAACGGCGGTCGTCAATGACATAAACCGCTTTCTCAAGAATTACTCTGGCTTCGCTTTCTGATTTCACCCGTACTAGAATGAATGGGTCTTTGGGTCTTTGGTCAGTGGGATCGACAGGGCTGTCAGCAATGAGGTCCGCAGGTCTGTCTCGGCCTTTTACTGAAAGGTGCGAGATGTCGAGTGAGTGGCGCTCCAGCAATTGGGTGATTTGACGAGTCGTCTCACTAATTTCTCTGTTGGAAAATTTCCTGCGGTCACCCTTGTCCATACGCGTGATCTTTACAGTTTGAATGAAGTCCTCGTTCGAAAGATCACCCTCGTGTCCTTCTACCTGCTCAGTTCTCTTACTAATTTCGTCCGCATATTTCTGTGCACGCAGAACAGCTGAGGGGTCGAAATCTCCTGACTCTTCGTGATCCACTAGCTGGCTCTGAAAGTCCCCTGTGAGATTCGCGCTTCCGTATCCGCCTGTGCCACAAATGAAAAGCTCGTACAGCTTATTGCAGTTAGTCACTAAATTAGTTATTGACTTAAACGTCAGTCCTAGTGAGAAGAAACGATTTGTTAATTCCGACACCAACAATGAGCAATTCGCGTCGTTCCTACGATGACTCGTGGCTTTCAGGCTTTCAGGCGCGCTATTCTTGTGACAGGTGACAAGAACTAGCAAGATCTCGCGCGTGTGACTGTTTAATGGAAAGGAGTTTGCGAAAAAGAAAGAATGAGAGGATTTGCTCCTTTCGCACTCACCTTCACTGTCAATTTGTTCCCAGTCTTCCGCCTCTTCACGGTATAATTCGTCTTGTATATCCAGGTCGTTGAGCGAGAAGGCTGGGGAGGCAGGAATGGGAATGGGAGCTGTGTTTCCTGGCGCTGGCTGCCCACTGACTCTCAATGACTTCTCAATCTGATTGACTTCTGCTGCAGTGGCCTCCAAGACTGGAATGTAACAGTCGTATTTCAGCAGGAACGTGGTAACGTTAAGCACGTTTTCTGAGCTGATCACGTTTTTGAAATTTGCTGTGAGTCGCTCAATCGTTGGCGCTACTGCTGGGTCCTCAACTGTAACGCGCTCCTCGTCCTCTACTGTAATGACTGCGCAAAATCGTGTGAGGTGTCTGAAGATGTGAGACGTGTATGAGACTATCCCACTGGTTGTTTTGAGGTTTCCAAGGAAAAAGCTGAGATCAAACTGTTCTCCGTGCATCTGAAGGGCTCTGGCTTTGAAGTGTTTGAAAATGAGACTGTTCGTTTCGTCTCTTCCTAGCGCGTTTCTCCAGTCCTGTGTCCTGCGTTGGATTTCTTCCTCCAACTGTCTCGCTAACTGAAATTTCTGCTGAAGCGTTTTGGGAGATGCTGGCAATGGTGGGATTACTGTTACTGGCTGTGCCTCTGCTGGAGCTGCGTCGCTCTCCATAACGTGATTTTCCTCTGTTTGCGCAACAAGAATTGCAACACACCCCAGCACGTGGAATGTTATTAGATGCTTTATTCTTTTGAGTGTTTCTTTATTCGCGTTTGATGTCGCTCAGGTAAGGTTTTGGTTCCTCACTGGGGAGCGAACTCCCCAGCTTCGCCAGGTATTATGGTGTGTCCCAGATTCTGAGCCGTAACTCAGAATTCTGGTTTCTTAAGTCGCATATCACATATCAATGAGAGACGTAACAAGAATCATACCGTAAGTCAGGGTTCAGGCGCAAAGAGAGCATAGTGAAGCAGGCAGAGCAAAGTGGGAGTCAAATTATACCTTAAGGTCGCGAAAATATTTCTAAAAAACTTCAAAAAACTAAAATATCAACGCATTTTTATTGTGTGCAAAAATACGTTTTTTAGGGTAAGCCGCCTCGAGGGCGGTGAAGCTTTTTTTTTTTTGAGCAGAATCCGCAGAATCCGCGAACCCAAAGCTAGGGTTCCCAAGCGAAAAGCTAACTTTTCGTAAAATTAAGCAAATCAAACGATGAAAGGGTCAAATTGGGGTAGATTCTCGCAAGGAAAACGTCGGTGAAGTCAAAAACGTCGTGCGGCAAACGGTCTTCCCGCCAGGAGCGGTGCTGCTGGCCAGAAAGTCGAGAGTGCGTTTGGGTTCTTGGTGTCGACGTAACTTTCCGTAAAATTAACCAAATCGAGTGATGTAAAAGTGAAATCGGGGTCAAATTTCACGGGGAAAGCGGAGGTAAGGTCAAAAAGGGCGTACGACCAGCCAGTTGGTCGTACGAAAAGCACAGCTGACTGCGCGTGGTTTCGTAGAAGAGGTGTTGTGTTATGGTCGTGAATAAGGACACGAATCTGTTGTTAATTGTAAAGTTCCACGACCGCAGGTTCAGCGAGAGGTGGCGTAGCACCACCGGACACCGAACGCGTAGAAGTCGCGGGCGAAGATGGCTTCGGGGTGAGCAAACCCCTAAGTACTCCGCGTGGTTTGGTTGATGAAGTAGACAAGTTGTTAGTGGTAAATTGGTCGTTAATTAGGAAACGAATCTGTGGTTAAACTTGTCAGTCGCGAGAAAAAATCACGACGTGGTGAAGTCCGTGAAGACGTGGTAGTCGATAAGGTGACGAGTCTGTGGTGACCGGTACGTTCGGCGAGACGGAAATTAGCAACCCCAAAAAGAAAATGCCACCAAAAGAGGTGGTGACCCGTAACCTGATGAGAAGAGTGATTCTCTGGCTGGTGGGGGATATATATATATAGTCAGATATATATCTATCACAGAATGGCAGTCAGTGAACACTTGCTTTCGGAATACTAAGATGATAACATAAAATACTTTAGGGGTTTTATGCATCTGTGTTCCGAGCTACCGAGACGCATGCTACGTGTGACACGGCTCTCCGAAGGAGGACAGCAGGAGACAGGCCCCCCCCACTTTATAGTGGGGGGGTAAATCGGTCTACCCGTGATTTCTAGGGCTTTATTTTTTGCATATTATCTAATATACACATAGTATTCCACTGGCTATTAAATATGTATGTTCCTCACCTCACAAAGATGCATATCCTCACTTTTATCACAGTGCTTTTGGGTACTGCTGATGACGATGATGACTACACTCCCCTGATCCTGTTCTTGCTATGTCTATTCAACAGCAAAAAAAAGTACCCATATGTTCCGATAAAGTACCGGACTCTTAACTCATTTGCTGCAGATGAATGTCAAAGCCTCTTCCGCTTTGAGAAGTGTGACATCAGACGGATGCTCCGCCTTTTTCACTTTCCAGATCACTTCAAACGAGCAAACCGAAGCAAGGTTGCATGAGAGGAGGCCTTCCGTAATTTTCCTAGCACGTATGGCATTTCCCGGTCGGTGGCTTCAGCATATGTACATATTTGGTGGCAGTCCTGGGTACCTCTCGGAGGTATACTATTTCGTCCTGCACCACATCCACGACAACTTCGCTGATCAGTTACTACACAATCTGCCAAGATACCGTCGGTTTTTTCCTAGGTGGGCACAAGCAGTTCGTGCTAGGAGTAACGCGGGGTACAACAATGTATGGGGCTTCATTGATGGCACCCTCCGAAAATGTTGCAGACCTGGACGTTTCCAACGGGTGGTCTACAGTGGATACAAACGAGCTCATGGGCTCAAATACCAGAGTGTGTTGGCAGCTTGTGGTTTGATCATAGATTTATTTGGTCCGATTGAAGGGAGGCACGGTGATGGGTACTTACTTACAGAAAGTGACGTGCTGCAACGCCTCGTCCAAGCTTCCGTGGGATTTGCTCGTTATATTTTGTATGGCGATCCTGCTTACCCAAGTCACCCATTTTTAGTGAAAGCTTTTCAAGGAAATAACTTGACACCGGATCAAAGAGAATTTAACAAAAGAATGAACGGATCAAGAACTTCGGTCGAGTGGGGCTTTGGCAAGGTGATCACGCAGTGGGCATACCTGGATATGAAGTCTCAGCAAAAGCTCGGCGGTCAGCCTCTAGGCAAGTTCTACAAAGTGGCCGTCATTTTGACAAACTGCCACACATGCCTCTATGGCAGTGTGTGCACAAGCTACTTCAATTGCCCGCCCCCCACCCTTGAAGAGTACTTGGATGTGTGAAACGGGGATAATACATATGCCCGAGAGTCAATCAGGACAAAAACACAAACATAGTTGTAAACATCATGATATTTTAATGTAAGTGTAACATGTTTTTTTGTCTACCTATCTATGTGTTAGCCAACCATCTTTTGTGCTAACGCCAAGAGCAAAGCCGAGGTGCTTTTGCTCTCCTCTCGCTTGGCTGCTGCATCTAGCTTTTCCTCCTCGAAACGACGCTCCTCCAAAGCTAAACGTTGCTCGTCGAGATCTATCTTGCGTTGTTTCGCCCTAGCCTCACTTTTCAAAAACATTCCAAGGCTTGCAAGTGGGTCACCATGGGCTTCGTCCTCCTCACTCTCACTCAGGCCGATAACCTCTTCGTCGTCTACGATATTCGGAGCACCTGCGCCACTGCCAGTGGAGGATCCTACATTCGAACGACGACCTCTCTTTGCTTTCTTTTTCTTTTGCCTACGGGCGAACGTGTCATGCGCCTGCTGCCTAGCAGCCTCACCTTCCTCTTTTTCTAAGCGCTTCTTAGCTGCCTCGTTTGCAGCGGCCTGGGTAGTCGCCGTTTCAATCTCAGTCCACTTAGTATCAATCTCAAACAAAAGCTGTTCAACATCGTCAAACTCTTCATCGTCCCCTGACCTACGAGGAGTCGCTGCCTGATACTTCTTGAAACCAGCACGCAGGATACCGATTTGCTTTCGCAAATATTTGCCTTTGAACTCCATCCTTTTCTTATCGGCAGTGTTATACGACGAGTAGGGTTCTTGTGTCATAATCTGTGCCGCGCATTCTTCCCACGCTTTCTCTATCCCTCCTTCCGCTCCCCATTTTGTCAGAAACGGTTTGTCAAGTTGGACTTGACCTAAGACAACTTTGCGCTGCTCATCGGTTTGAAACTTGGTTGTGACGATGTCGCGGACGGCTGGAACACCATTTCTCGCGAGATTCTCTTCAGCTGCGGGGGGGGCTGGCTGCTCACGAATTTCATCCTCAGACTCGTCTGACAATTCACGGGGAACACCGCTGATATCCATTACTTCCATCCTCGCACGCAGACGAAACCCCTTTCAGAAACAGGTCTCTATGCGCTGCAACATGCTTTTTACATTGCTGGAATCATCGGAAAGCTCGCCGGGTGACATGGCACAAGAATGGAATATTCAACAGGTACAGTCAGCCGAGCGAATTGAGTCGCTGCCGAATTGAGTTCTCATTTCGTTCGAATTTGGCCTCGATCGAGCGAATTCAAGCGAATTCTCACGAGCGAATTGAGCAAATCGGCAGCCGATCCGACGTGGACCGACGTGTCCCCGAAAAATGCGGCATCTCCTGACGTCGGACTAGCGAAAGAATTGGCTGCCGAAATTTGCGTGAAAGTCACTAATAGCAAGTAGAAGAAGGTAGCGCTAGGAGCGCGCGTCAACCCTGCATGCAAGTGAAAGCACAATCATGTGCCCGGTGCCTACTCCCACTATCGTCTCAGCGAACCCTCACGGGCTCGGACGACAAAAGAAACCGCAACACGAGAAAACCGCGCGAACAAGCTGCACCGACTAAGCACGCTCATGCCGCTGGCGGAGAATCAGCCATGGCCGTGGCCGTGGCCAGGACGGAGGAGGAGGGGAAGGGGGGGGGGTGGTGCTGAAACTATGGCGATGAACGGCATATCTGCGTAATTGGAGGGCTAACGCGTGGGCGTCGTGGGCGGAGATACTGTAGAGATCACATCTATTGGGGCATCGATTATCGAACTGTTGATTAGTTATCACTAATGCGGCCATCGATTGTTATTGTTATTTTCATTGGGGCCATGTTTCACTTATTATGGAAACATCATGAATACGGCTTGAACAAGTTGATACCGCTTTCCCGCCTCCATGGCATACAATTGCTGAACATGCCGCTCGGTTGTCGGTGCCGCACTCACCTCTTGCTTAGATTCAGTAGTTCAGTACCACGTATGACGTATGACAGTGACAGTGATAGTAGTGACTTCCTACTGTACTCAGTAGTTCGACTTCGGTAGCTTAGATTGTGACACACGATATGATTGCCTAGTGACGGCCTCAGAGCTTAGATAGCCTGAGAGTCGTGTATTCATTTCTATCTTTTGATATACCCGATTGCCTCGCTCAAACCCTACGGCGTTCAGCGTTTTCACTGTGTCACTAGGACATTCTAGTAGGCTATAGGCCCACCACTTGCCTAAAGTGGTTTTGATTCAAAGCCACTAAATGGCTGGCTAAAGCTGTAGAGGGGCGAGCGTGGCTGAGTAGGTAGAATGTTGCGGGGTGCCGCGTTTTCGCGGCACAACTGACTGCGTGGATGGAGAGGTAAGCGCGACGAGTGGCGGAGGAGAGTACGGAGAAGATGGGTCAGAGAGCGCTGGGGCCCCCGATGGTATGCAGCATTGCGCAGAGTTTGGTACTGAGTGGTTCGCGACACGTTAAAAAGGCCACGACCTCGGACATCGACAAGCGCGGAGACCTCGAGCCTACTCTCCTACTTTCCGCCCACCCCCGCCGCTCCGCATTTTTCCTCGCTACTCTATGCGTCTTTACCCGTATCATTTTACCTTAATTTGCCACGCTTGCCGCTTGTTTGTGAACTTTGAGCGGATTTTGGAATCTTGCGGGCGACTTGGCCGTTTTTGACCGCTTATAACTTGCGGACCACTTGGACTCAGACATTTTCCCTTGGAGGGTGTTTTTACTTCGCCATTACCGGCCGTGTTACCGAGTTTCGTGGGCATCGGAGCAGATTTTGAATTTATCTCGGATTTGGCCCCTTCCTTGAGGGGGGCTCACCCTTATCGTTAGGGTTTCATCGCTTCGGTGCTTCGCTTACGGTTACCATGGCTGCCGTGGATTCTTCCGATGAATTCGCCACTCCGGTCCCGGCTGGGATCGACACGCGGAGGGCACTTCCCTTTAGCGACGGCCCTGAGGAGCCTGTGCCCCCTACACCTGTGAAGAATCGCCCACTTGCGGGTGATGAGACAGGCGGTGCTGTGGTTATCAGGGAATTCCTTAAGGACTGCCAAACTATTCTCCGCGAGCCTGGTCACAGGGCCAGTATTATCCAGCAAGTTCGTGACCAGTGCCGGCCCACCCACATCAAAGCCTCGGAGTGGGTGTTCGACATCGACAAGATCAAGGGCCAAGTGCCTCGGGAGATCGCCTTGGACCGCTTCACTCAGGCGGTAAAAACCCAGCTGACTGACTTCAATCTCCAGTTTGCCACGGTATTCCACCCGACAGACCTCACCACATCTGTTCTCCCTGAGGCCACTCGTATTCTCTACCGCATCTTGACGTCATTGGTGCGAGGATCATGCCTTCGGCTCGTTGAGGAGTCGGCTACGGTGTCTCCGGATGATGGACGCCGTGCATGGCTCGTCATCTGCCGGGCCGTTGCCAAGCGACGCAGGCCGTGGGTGTCCCATGGCTACCTGTTCGAGACAGCGCCGGCGATCGAGCTGCTGGAGGATGTTGACCCCGAGCCCTATATTAAGGGTTTCATGCAGCACCACACCGCTGTCCGGTCCGAGCTCAGACATGGTATAGAGCCTGACGACGTGTGGGGTGTGGGGTTCGCCTTGGACCTCCTCACCCTTCGCATGTGCCCTCTGTATTATAAGGATCTTCTGCAGGAGTGGAGTTTTAAGACGGCCGAGGGCAGGGAGAAGCGGGCTCTCGGCATTCAGCAATTCACGTTGGCTGTAAAGGCCTTCCACCAGCAGAAAACAGAGGAAAAGAAGCTGCTTAAGGAGAAGAAGAAAAAGGATGGGGTCTCCGCGTTGGCGGCCTCACTTCTCTCTGGGGAGTCCCCTTCTGCCGCCCTTATGGCCCGTGCGGGCATCCCGCAGACTTGCATTGTTGGTGGCCGCAGGCGTGACGAGCCCAGGCACCCGCCACAGACTCGGGATGCTCAGCCGCAGGCATCCGGACAGGGTGCTCACCGGTCTGGGGGCGACAGGGGTACAGCTCCCCGCGCCAGACCGGCCCGCGGCGGGAAGAATCGACAACAGAACATGAAGGGGCACAGGAAGGGCTCTCACCCTTCCCCTCATGCCCCTCCACCGCGGACTCAGGGGCAGCGGCAGCCTGCATCCGGTGGTTCACCGACTGCCTTGAGAGTGACCCGAGATGCACAGGGCCGCCACACGGTCCAGTGTTGGGACTGCGGCGGCCCTCACTTCCGCCGTGATTGCCCTGGAGGGGTGCAGAGTGCGCATGTGGCGGGGTTCCACCCCGAGGGCACGCCGATTGCGGACATCCTGTCAGAGCTGGATGAGGCTTTCCTCGATCCGGAGGAGGAGGTTTACGAGTCATGCTTGTACTCTTACTCATTGGAGCTCGGGGAGGCACCGCTTGACCTCCCCGCGGCCCAGGCGGCTGCCGTTGTGCCGCACTCTGCCGTTGACAGTGGGGAGCCGTGGACTGAGTCGGAGTGGGCTATCTGGGACTCATGTGGCCGCTCGGAGGAGCAGTACTACGACGCTGTCAACCGCTTCAACTCGTACCAGGACCCTGACGATGGGGACTGCCCCGACGGTGAGATGACACCTGCTCAGCTCCACGTTGCCGTGCACCAGCCTTCGGACCCTGCCATGCAATCAGTGACCGCATGCCCCATGCCCACAGTGGCCGTATGCCCCATGCCCCCATGTACCGTATGCCCCATGCGCCCGGGACCACATGCCCCATGCCCCGTGACCGTATGCCCCATGCCCAGGTTGCCCTGTATGTCCCATGCAATCAGTGACCGTATGCCCCATGCACCCAGTGACCGCATGCCCCATGCCACAGTGACCGTATGCCCCATGCTTGTCCAGGCGAGGATGGGCCGCCTGTCTCGGAGGTCTTGGACACCATTCCGTCATCGGGCAAGGGGTGCCGCAGAAAGAAGAAGCCACCGACCCCAGCTCCGGCATGCGAGGTGTCCTTGTTCTTGAAACAGGTTGTTACTTTGATTCTTCGTTACTTCGGTAATGTTATCTGTAACGCATACTAAAGTGGCACCATTTTCTTGTGCAGGTGGCCCAGCCGTTGCACCTGGGTTTGGGAACATGCTACATTGCCAGGCAAGGTCGGATGTGTAAGCATATTTTCAAGGTGGCTATTGACAAAAAAACTGTTTAGTATGAAGGGCACCAGCCCTATTTTTTCCCCGCCGCCTCCAGCGGCAACGGCCGGCTCCTCACCAACCCAATCAGAACCCACTATGCCCATTGGGTTGCTACGGTCTCTACACCTGGAGCTCGAAAGCCTTGAGCGAGTGGCCTTGCTCCAACCCCTGGGTGCGGCAGATCGTAAGCGTCAAGATCTCTTACTCGCGACCTTGAAGACACTTCAAAGCGCTCCAGTGGACTCCCCGGAGGTGGCAGAGGAGGCACCCGGTGAGCATGCATCATTGGAGGAGGCGCCCGGCGAGGCTATCGAGCCACTGGTGGAAGGCGGTGGGGCTTCGAATGCCCCCGATGTGGCAGAGGAGGCATCCGGTGACCCGGTGGCACTGGCGGGGGCGCCTGGTGACGCCGACGACCCACTGGTGGAAGTTGGCGAGGCTTCGGATGACCCTGAGGTTGACGAGGAGGCATCCGTCTACCCTCAAGGCCTGGCGGTGGAAACCCCTGATGCAGCGTTGGGTGTGCCGGGTGAGGCTGCCGTTTCCCCATCTCGGCAAGCGGAGCAACCCCCTGAGGTCACTGCGGAGAAGTTGTCGGGTGTGGTGCCAGCCTCAGATGCAGTTGCTCGGTTTCATGCAGCCATTGCAGACTACAGCCCATCGTCCAAGGCAACTTCACTACGTTTTTTCGAACATCGTGTTAGCATGGCCGCCAACCAAGCCTTGCACCATGTCGATGTCCTTAAGCGTATCAACTTCGGAGGTGGTGGTGGTGCTGCTGCTGATGGAACGGCCTTGGTGAGTAAGGGTGATGGAGGTAGAGGCAAGACCGCAAATAAAAGGAAAATGGACAAGGTGGACTCCGCTAAACTTCAGAAGAATACCAGAAAGCGCAAGACACTGAAGACAACTGGAAGATATAAAACCGTCGCGGAACTGAAAGACCAAGAACTGGCCGAGGCGGCCTCGAGCCAGAAACCGGAAGAGTCGCACGTGGAAGACAATGTTCATGTCGTCAATCAACTCAGGGGGGAGCGGCAGGTGAAGAACACCAAAACAGGTGGGGTGGTTGCGTCCTACTACACGCAATATCAGACTGGCGTCTGTGAATGGGCGACCACCGATGAGCTGCTGGCATACAATACGTGCGTCCACTTTCTTCCTCGTTCCTCGATAGGGTTGTATGCCCCATCCCCCGCTTTCATCCCCCGCTCGCTTGGGGCATGCAAAGGGCTATATGCCTCATCCCCCGCTTGCATTGTTATCAGGCACACTCCTAATAACTTAAACATATCTGAGGGGGTCAGTGGTACGGTGGTGGAAGGGCCCGAAGGTCCAGGCGCGGTGGAAGCGGTTGGTGTAGGGTCTGATGAGGGGGTCAAAGGGAAGGTGGTGGTGGAAGGGTCCATTGCGGTGGTGGAAGGGGGCGAAGGTCCGGGAGGTTCCGGAAGATGACTCCGGGAGGTCCTCCACCAACTTGTAGATGCCCCTCAAGAGCGAGCTCTCGTTCTTGATCGCGGTCTGGTAGGAGCGGTCGTCAGGGGTGAACATTGTCATCGGGTCTTCCGGAGCTCGTGCAACCCCGGCCGGTGGTCCCGCCACTGCCGTATGAGTCACTGTCGGGGTGAAGGTCGCGGCATCGGCTGAGAGTCGATGTGAAGGAGCTGGGAAGGTGGAGGGGTCAGTCTGCAACTGAGGATCGGCACTGGGCCTTTTGAGGGGGACTGGCCCCGGCCTCGGTACTTTGACAGCGCCAGCCTGAAGAGAATGGGCAACAACTGCAAGAGGAAATATTGGTGTAGACAGGTTGACTTAAAAGAAGACAGCGCAGAAAACCAAACATGCATACGGTGACTGTGGGAAAGGAAATACCCTTTCTGTCATCGCGTTTCCTTTTTTTTTGGACCGCAGCCGCGCCAGGCTGTTGAGGCGGACCAGCAGCTGTGGAAGGAAAGATGCGTTCTTTAAACGAATAAAAGAAAAAAAGAAGACGATGAGGGAAAGGCAAGTAGAAGCAATATTCTTACCTGCGGCTGGGTGAACCTGCGTGGGAAACAGGGAGTGCCCAGTCATCCGTTCGACGCGGCTAAACCCCTCCTGGTCCAATCTGCTGCCGCGGTGGACCTTGAAGTCACTCCTGGCGAAATGATACTCCAAGGCCACGCGCTCATGGATCGCGTGGGGGGGGTCGGCGTCTTGAACGGTGTACAACCCGGTATCCGGGTGCCGCGACTTGATCCTGGAAGAAAAGAAACGTACGATGAGGTTGAAGCAAGAAGCTGACGAAAAGTAGGGCAGGCAGGTTAGCATGCGTACCATACAACATGCGTCGTGGTTTGATCACCACGTTTGGCGACGGTGGTGTACTCCACCAAGCAGTCGCCGCATGCTGGGAACACGACGGTGTACCAGTTCGGTCCCTCATGTTGCCTGCGACAGCGTTCGATTTCTTTTCGACTCTTCAAGATGTCGAACTTGCAGTCGACGCAGAGGTCGACCAACCAGCAGCCGTCAGCATCTTGTTCATCTCTTCGCGTGCGGTTTAAGACTTTCTGAATATATTTTCCCTCAGCAGCATCTGGGTCAACGCACGCGCCTGGCATTTTTGCGAGAAAGAAGGAAGTAAGAGGTAAAGGTAAAGGGCGGGCGCTGCGAAGGTTAAATTTTGTTAAAGCTTGCAGTGGGGGATACCATGGGGCATGCCCGCCGCAGCGGCGGGCATGCCCCAATCGTACGAACTGTAGCGCAGAGAGTCGAGTTTCAGGGATTTAACAACAAAAGTCGAGGCATCATCGAATCTAGGGAGCGGTCGTTTGTACTTCGCCAGGAATCGCCGGCGACACGAGCGTGGCAACGCTTGTGTCACGCCTTGATGAGGTCAGGTCGCGATTTCAGGTCACCATGACGCGATCAGGCTATGGCATCCTTCCCACCTGGTGTTGGATAGGCTTTATCCCAGTGCACCGCTTTCTGTGCTCACAATACAGGTGTATTCGGATGCTGACCATGCTCGTGACAAACTCAACGGGTGTCTCTCCTACTCGGGAGGCATTGTATTCCTCAACGGCATGGTCCTTCATTGGGTATGTGCCCGCCAGACTGATGCTGAGATGTCCTCCACTGGATCTGAGTATGTGGCCGCCTCTGTGGTTGGGCAGCGGGCCATGTCTGCTATCCATATGATTGTGGAGATGTTCGGATTTATCAGAATTGCGCAGCAGGAGCCGGGTGTGTCTGCTCTGGCTCTGTCTACGGCCTTCCCTCCAGCTGACACTTCTTGGATGCAGAGGGCGGCCACATTCTTCGAGAATCATGCTATGGGTCATGGTCAGATGGGCCCCGCCTCCCCCCTACACTACCAGGAGGCTGAGCCTGTTCCTGACAGCAGCCTGTATGCCCTGCCTCACGCGGTGCCAGTACCATATGATGGCACGGGCTATGAGGACGGTCCGCGGGAGTACCACTCTCAGCGGTCTGGCATGTATGGTACCTCTGGACCCTTCATTCCCAGGCTGGAGCTCCCGGTGGCTGTCATGATTGACAACCAGGCGGCCTCCTCCATTCTGAGGAATGTCATGCTATCCACCAAGATTAAGCATGTGTTGATCCGTTTTCACTGCTTTCGGGGGTGGGTGTGTGCTGGGTACCTAGTGCCTGTTTACATCAACACTTTGCTCAACCTGGCTGATATCTTCACCAAACCTCTTCCTGGGCTCAAGGACAAGGTGCGGGTGATCATCAGCATGATCGAGTCCTTCATGGACGTGATCCGCCCGCACCCCAGTGGTGCGGGTGACTCCTAGGTTCTCTGGTCCTCTGTCCGGCTGAGCTGCAGGCCTATGAGCCGGCAGCGGTCGGGCAAGGGGTCTTTCTGGTCTGACTGGATTGATGCCCTTTGACGTGGTGCCCTTCTGGACTGGACTTTGTGTTCGTGGACAGACTGGTACCTATGACCTGCCCTATGAGACCTTAGACACCGACAGCTCTACTCTGACCTTAAGCACATCTGACTGGATTCTGGCCTTTGACTACATCCTGTACCTCTTTGACATCTTCTATGACCTCGAGTACTGGTAGACCGTCGAGCTGAGCAGCATCGGATGAGAGTATCTATCGGGGAGCGAGATCTGGCGGAGACCAGTCACTATTTTCATATCCTTGTGGCAGTCCACCTAGTTGGCATGCATATACTAGTACTTTAGCATTCGGTTTAGAGGGTTAGCCGGAAGCGGGGATGGCGGCAGGTCGGCCCTTTGGTTGATGTTGTCCTGATCCGTGGACGGGGACCTCTTAGTTTGCATTAGCTACCTGTTTCACATTCTTGTGCCACCTCAGCCGAGGTGGTGTGCTGAGATTCAGTAGTTCAGTACCACATATGACGTATGACAGTGACAGTGACAGTACAGTGACTTCCTACCTGTACTCAGTAGTTCGACTTCGGTAGCTTAGACTGTGACACACGATACGATTGCCTAGTGACGGCCTCAGAGCTTAGATAGCCTGAGAGTCGTGTATTCATTTCTATCTTTTGATATACCCGATTGCCTCGCTCAAACCCTACGGCGTTCAGCGTTTTCACTGTGTCACTAGGACATTCTAGTACCTCTCATCATTGTATACTCGGCGCTTGATCAAGCGCGGGTGGCTGCCGTTTAAGTTTGTGGCACTGCTACTATTGATGAGTGTTGCGATTGGTATGCGTTACTACGGTATACAATACCGCTGGCGGGTAAGCAAAACTCGTGGCCGGGGGACAGCCGAATACAACACGAAGAAGCCCAACCGTGCGAACAAACGAAACCGGACGTTGCCAACATGTCACCAAGAACGAGGAGTCGAGTACAAATCATGATAGTTCGAAGTTCCATAGATACTTCGATAGTGGGCACTGGGCCGTCGTACCCAATACGCCGGAGACATCATGCTACTAATCGTATCAATTGCCATCCGACCACCATCAACATCTCCTGTAGCTCAGTTGGTAGAGCGCACGGCTGTTAACCGTGAGGTCTCTGGTTCGAGCCCAGGCGGGAGAGTGGGTGTGGGGTTGTAGCTCAATTGGTAGAGCGCCCGCTTTGCATGCGGGAGGTACCGGGATCGAAACCCGGCAACTCCATCTTTTGGCACCAACGCCTACCAGCTGCGATGTGAACATTCCGTAGCATAATAGTAATAGCAAGTAGAAGAAGGTAGCGCTAGGAGCGCGCGTCAACCCTGCATGCAAGTGAAAGCACAATCATGTTGTGCCCGGTGCCTACTCCCACTATCGTCTCAGCGAACCCTCACGGGCTCGGCAAGGACGACAAAAGAAACCGCAACACGAGTAAACCGCGCGAACAAGCTGCACCGACTAAGCACGCTCATGCCGCTGGCGGAGAATCAGCCATGGCCGTGGCCGTGGCCAGGACGGAGGAGGAGGGGGGCTGAAACTATGGCGATGAACGGCATATCTGCGTAATTGGAGGGCTAACGCGTGGGCGTCGTGGGCGGAGATACTGTAGAGATCACATCTATTGGGGCATCGATTATCGAACTGTTGATTAGTTATCACTAATGCGGCCATCGATTGTTATTGTTATTTTCATTGAGGCCATGTTTCACATATTATGGAAACATCATCAATACGGCTTGAACAAGTTGATACCGCTTTCCCGCCTCCATGGCATACAATTGCTGAACATGCCGCTCGGTTGTCGGTGCCGCACTCACCTCTCATCATTGTATACTCGGCGCTTGATCAAGCGCGGGTGGCTGCCGTTTAAGTTTGTGGCACTGCTACTATTGATGAGTGTTGCGATTGGTATGCGTTACTACGGTATACAATACCGCTGGCGGGTAAGCAAAACTCGTGGCCGGGGGACAGCCGAATACAACACGAAGAAGCCCAACCGTGCGAACAAACGAAACCGGACGTTGCCAACATGTCACCAAGAACGAGGAGTCGAGTACAAATCATGATAGTTCGAAGTTCCATAGATACTTCGATAGTGGGCACTGGGCCATCGTACCCAATACGCCGGAGACATCATGCTACTAATCGTATCAATTGCCATCCGACCACCATCAACATCTCCTGTAGCTCAGTTGGTAGAGCGCACGGCTGTTAACCGTGAGGTCTCTGGTTCGAGCCCAGGCGGGAGAGGGGGTGTGGGGTTGTAGCTCAATTGGTAGAGCGCCCGCTTTGCATGCGGGAGGTACCGGGATCGAAACCCGGCAACTCCATCTTTTGGCACCAACGCCTACCAGCTGCGATGTGAACATTCCGTAGCATAATAGTAATAGCAAGTAGAAGAAGGTAGCGCTAGGAGCGCGCGTCAACCCTGCATGCAAGTGAAAGCACAATCATGTTGTGCCCGGTGCCTACTCCCACTATCGTCTCAGCGAACCCTCACGGGCTCGGCAAGGACGACAAAAGAAACCGCAACACGAGAAAACCGCGCGAACAAGCTGCACCGACTAAGCACGCTCATGCCGCTGGCGGAGAATCAGCCATGGCCGTGGCCGTGGCCAGGACGGAGGGGGGCTGAAACTATGGCGATGAACGGCATATCTGCGTAATTGGAGGGCTAACGCGTGGGCGTCGTGGGCGGAGATACTGTAGAGATCACATCTATTGGGGCATCGATTATCGAACTGTTGATTAGTTATCACTAATGCGGCCATCGATTGTTATTGTTATTTTCATTGGGGCCATGTTTCACTTATTATGGAAACATCATGAATACGGCTTGAACAAGTTGATACCGCTTTCCCGCCTCCATGGCATACAATTGCTGAACATGCCGCTCGGTTGTCGGTGCCGCACTCACCTCTCATCATTGTATACTCGGCGCTTGATCAAGCGCGGGTGGCTGCCGTTTAAGTTTGTGGCACTGCTACTATTGATGAGTGTTGCGATTGGTATGCGTTACTACGGTATACAATACTGCTGGCGGGTAAGCAAAACTCGTGGCCGGGGGACAGCCGAATACAACACGAAGAAGCCCACCCGTG
>LGRX02015180.1:0-10323 GCA_001247695.2 Cymbomonas tetramitiformis
CCCTCCGATTCTGGAGGGAACCCCAGGGGCATTGATTCAGCTGCATTGTGCGAGCTGTAGCGTACGGCCCATAGCCATATTTCGGTGCACAGGGGTCGAGTAGGTCCCTTGGGATAATTTGTACGCCGTGGGGCTAAGGGGGGCGAGAAAAACCTGCAAAAGATTTGCAGAATCTCTGGGGGTTAGTCATAGAAGTCCGGAGGGGGTAATCAGTGAGGTGGGTGGGTGAATTGAAGGTGGGTTGTCGAGTGATTCCCTTGATGGCTAAGGGCGTGCGAGCTACTCGGATACTCCACAAGACATGCCTATAAGTCCCCTGAGGGGTGGGGGGTGGAGGGGTGGGAGAATAGTGGGATGACAGCCCGTGGCTGGCACTCGCGAGAGGTCTACGCGAGTGAGTAAAAAATGGTATCGATTTTCTGAGAAAAAAAACTGGACCGTCATAGAGTTAATGGTTTTGTGCGCGAAAGCAAATGATTTTACTGGTCATGTGCCCGTAGGCAAATGAAATGCTTGATGCGAAGGTGTTCACGCCCTCCCATACCGCCTCGAGGATGTGAGGCCCGTCGTTAAAGTTGGTTTGGGAATTTCGACTACATGTCGGTCTGTTGCATTTTTTATCACGGCGATTTGATTGGTTGAAAATTTCTGAAAAGCGACATGCCGACATGCGACAGGGTCTACATTATCTTTTTCAAGACATGCAGAGATAGTGTAGACCCAAAAAAGATAATGTAGACCCATTTTGTCTCCTTTTTGTCGACCTATGTCGCGTTAATTTAAAATCTATCGTTAGATCGAATTCTTTTTAAGGGCGCACAGGCATTTAATGTCGGGCATGTCGGGCATGTCGGTTTTCGGGTTCCACGTCGGCAAAAAGACATGACCACGTAGGCAACGCAAATTAATTAGGTCAAACGTTTGACCTAATTAACACGGTGAAAACCTAGAGCAACAGGGTAGATTCGTGAAGAGATTGAAGTATTCGCGATATATCAGAAGGAAATAATGTTCACTAGCAGGTATCATGAATGATAGGAAGCATCCCCGCACATATTCGGTGACTGGAGGCAGATCTCGGATTCTCCGCTTCGTGTGGCGGAAGCGGGAATGGCGGAAGCGGGAAACCGCATCCGCAAAACGTCATTCCCTTCGGTATCCTGCCGAAGGGAAAGCTAAGAAATACTAATAACAACAACTGAGACATATTTTCAACGTTGTATGTGCGCATCTGTGTTTCATTAGGTCATTCGGTTCACCCGCTTCGAGCCCCGCAACGGAAACGCGGACGCGGTTGACATTCGCGTTTCCGCTTAAGTTGACAGTGCATTGTCAGATACTCGTAATTTGTTGGATGTGACACCCCGTGTGTGTCACTGTCCTCTGTCTGTAGTAGTACTCCGTACAGTACGGCTGTCACAGGTTTAGGGTTTCCGGCTTAAGCCGAGGTTCACTCAATCTAACGGACTTCTTATGTTATCTTAAGTGAAAGCATTCCGTGTTTTACCACCACAATATATAGTCGGCACTATATATCTGACAGGTTATGGTGCGCCAGGCACCTTCCACTACTTTTGATTTCATGAGTGGCTAAGCCGCTCCGCTTGGTGGGGCGTTGGGGGCCCAATTTGATGTCGTGATTTTCGCAGTTGCGGTTGAGAGCTAGTTACGGGCGGATTGATTTGGACTCGCTGCAGCGTGCGCCTACCTGGGATTATTTTGTATTGTCCGCGTTGGATTTCACTCGACTGGAACTTGATCAATTTTTTGTCGTGAAACTCCTTGGCCGCCGCGTTTCGATCTTACAAATTCACAGTTACGGCTTCCTTAATTATCCGTTCCGACACTGCATCTTACGGCTCTCGACCATCGCTTCTACGTATTCTACACATCGGCCCTCTACCCCGACGCTCCCACCTACTGGATTTTCATCATGAGTGTTAATTCTCACGTCACGCCTCCCTTGGGGGCTCACAATCGCATTCGACTAGACACGATTTTTTCACGCGACGTCGGGTCTCGTTATAGACCGACGCCGAATTCTCCGGGAGTTGCCCTCTCGGCTCCGGACCGGACTCGCGCTGCGGCTGTCCAGAATTCTACTTGGGACGTCGACATCATCAAGAGAATCTCTCGCGACGCCTTGGGCTCCAAGGAGGACACCTTTCATGGAGACGAAGTACGCCGTAACACGCTCTGGACGTCCATTGTGGAGTCTTTGCAGCGCGCGTTCGAGCAGAAGGACCCCACCAATGCCGCTCTTTTTGATTTGGCAGACGCGACGAAGGAGGTCAACGCCATCTTCAATGCAATCCTCTTCTCGACTTTGACTTCGTTGACTTCTCCAAGTTCGCCGGCACGGCGTTGGGTTGAAGCCTCGGGACGGGCTTCGCCTCAGGATGGCAAGCGTGCTCTTCTCGAGGTGACCAAGAGGTTGATCCCTCGCGTGGTTCGACCTCTTGGGCATTACGAAGAGCTTTTGTTACGGATCGAAAGATGACAGACGCCCGCAGTCGCGATGTTGGTACGTCGTCGTCGATGTCACACGCATGGTCGATCATCGATCTGTAACAGTCCGATTTGTACGAGTACCACTGAAATGCGCGAAAGGATCATCATCCTCCGCGTAGCTCAGTTGGTTAGAGCGTCGCACTAGAGAAGCGAACGTCACGGGTTCAAATCCCGTCGTGGAGCATTTTCGCCCATGACGATATATGATTTGACCCGGCTCGTACAGTGAAAATCCCCGCACCGATTTCAAACCCTAACATTGGTATCGAAGCGACGGTTCGGAAACCGCCTCAGATGTAACGGCATAAGGCACACGATGTGACCTACGCTAAGATCGCGTATGCTCGGGCACGGTGATGTGACTTGCGCTACGATCGCGTATGCATGGGCACGATGTGACCCGCGCTGATGACGTGGATTCGGGCTGCATCCCAAGAACTGCGATGCACCTTCGGTGCGATGGGCTGCATCCCAAGAACTGCTACCCAGCTTCATCGCAGGCTGCCACGTCATCACATCTGAGGTCGGACCTCTGAAAAGTAACTCGACACGAATGTCGTGAGGTCACGACACTTTAAAGAGGGGAGATATGTTACGGATCGAAAGATGACAGACGCCCGCAGTCGCGATGTTGGTACGTCGTCGTCGATGTCACACGCATGGTCGATCATCGATCTGTAACAGTCCGATCTGTACGAGTACTACTGAAATGCGCGAAAGGATCATCATCCTCCGCGTAGCTCAGTTGGTTAGAGCGTCGCACTAGAGAAGCGAACGTCACGGGTTCAAATCCCGTCGTGGAGCATTTTCGCCCATGACGATATATGATTTGACCCGGCTCGTACAGTGAAAATCCCCGCACCGATTTCAAACCCTAACAGCTTTGCTCTATTTATTTCGACGACAAGAAGGACCCCGACCCCCTTATCCAGGACTTCGACGCATGCCTGACCGCTATTGGCAACGGCGCTTCTGGGCCTCTCGACGACATGATGGCCAAGAAGCAGCTTCTGGCTTCCCTCGACCCCGAGTTCTACGACAAGGTCATTACCCCACTTCGTCTCGACGTTGAGTTGGCCAAGGTCGAGCTCGAGGACATCTACGCCCACATCCTCGAGATTTGGGATGCCAACACCGGCAAGCGCAAGCACGTGCCCTTCGTGGACAAGTCGAGCGTCCTGAACTCTGGTCTACCGTCCGACGTTGACGTGAAGGCCCTGATCAAGGACTTTCAATTCCACATCGACGCCGCCAACAAGGTGCTTGCCACGCTATCCGACGAGAGTGCGACCGACGAGCCGACGACGAGGTGGCCGGCTCCTTCTACGGGCAAGCCTTCGGGCAAGCCAGGTGTGCACTTTCCACCCTCCTCCTGGCGTGACCGCCAGAGCCGTCGGGAAGATGGGAAGTTTCACGGCCGAGGGCGTAATTGGAAGCACCGCTTTGGCACTTCGCCCCTCCCCAAGGGCGGGAATTGGTCACAAGGCCGCGGGCGCCGCGACGAGAAGCATTTCGGCATGCACTCCGTGTCGTTCCACGTCGTCTCCAAAGCCTTCGTTCCGGAGTGTGTCCGATGCCCTCCGGGGTTTTGGCATGACTCCGCGAATTGTCCCACCGCCGACATCCAGTGCGACAAGTGCGTGATTGTGCAAGCCGACGACGCCGACGGCCTCGTGTCCGCCTTCCAGACCGCGTTCGACACTGAGGACGACACGGCCTTTGCTCGACTCTGTGCTCAACATGATAATCCCTTGGTTCGGCAGGGCGAGGAGCCCTTCACGTTCTCCGAGAACTTTGACGTGGGGCTCCGTGCACAGTACGCGGGATTGACGCCCACCCAACCCTCACTCCTTGCTACCCGCGTGCATGAGGCGCGCACCGCTCTCCGTGAGCTCAAGCAGGTGGCTGGTGGTGCTGAGTCCAACTCTCAGCACTTTCCGATGGTCCACTTCGGTTCGGCCACGCCCTCCGCGATCGACGATGCCGTCGTGGAGCATGAGCCGGAAGTGGCGATCGAGACCGAAGGAGACGCGGCGATTTACCCGAAGCAATTCGTTGACGACGACCCGCCCTTCGAGCAATCCTTTATGGACAACATGTCTGTACAGTTGGGCTTCTTTGAGCCCGCCCCAGAAGTGTCATCTAATTATTTCAATCCCCTCCCTCCGTATATTTCTTCCACGCATGATTCCACTAGCGTGGCTGACACGGAGTCCGACGACGGGGACTTGCATGATGCCGTCCCACCACCCGCTCCACGGGTTGGTGGTGTACGGGCACCTTCAATCGGCACATTCCTCACGGCAGCAGCTATCCCTGCTCTGTTTCTGTGTGTGAGCATCGCCATGATCGACACCGTCACCGCCACTGCACTTTGTGATGTGGAGATTGCTCCACGGTCGGTGGTGTACGGGTCCTGTTCTGGTTATCAGAATGGCACAGTGGGTTACTTTGCGGGCCCCGACCTTCTGGACACTGGACCGGCTGACTACTACAACATCTTCAATCTGGACTCTGGTTTCCTGGACTCTGACTGCTTCGGCATCTACGGTCTGGACTTTCAATTTGGGAACTACAGCAACTACAACTTATGTGAACTCTACTCTGTGGACCACTTTCAAAGTGGCTAGATTTGCTTTCGGAAGACTAGTAGCACCACTAGATCTGTTTCACGGGCACAGCAGCCTTCAGTGTGTAGTGCTAGCTAGAATTGGGACCGCCCTGGCCAAGAGCACAGGCCCCCACTAGAGATTTGTTTCCACCGCTTGAGATGGTGTGTTTTGTTTCCCCTAACAATCTGTCTGCTCCACCCTAACTCTTCCTCCGTAATAGTACAGGGTGGGGTGCTGGATGTGACACCCCGTGTGACCTGTGTCACAGTCCTCTGTCTGTAGTAGTACTCCGTACAGTACGGCTGTCACAGGTTTAGGGTTTCCGGCTTAAGCCGAGGTTCACTCAATCTAACGGACTTCTTATGTTATCTTAAGTGAAAGCATTCTGTGTTTTACCACCACAATATATAGTTGGCACTACAGTATATATCTGACATAATTGCTTTCTTAAGTTCACACGACGATATGCATGATATGCTCATGTTGTGCAGTATGAGTCCTTGTTGGGCGTGAGTCGAGATGGCTGGCTCGAATCACCGCGCCCATTACCCCCCCTCACAAGAACCGTCTGCTGAAATCTGTATAGGCAGCCCTGACCGGGAGTCCCGGTGCAGGCCCCTATGGCAGATTCCTAGGTAGCCAACACTGGATTGATGACTGATCGGTATGCCTGTGCTGTGACACACCAAGGTGTAGCTAGGACCGAGACCGTACCGACTTCGAGACCGTTCCGGGTATGTCTAGCTTAGGGGTTATTTCTTATGAGAGTCTATCTATACTGACGGTTCACTGACTGTCTGATATCTTTGGACTAGGATATTCCCGTACCGTCCAGCGCATCCTAAATCCTGGACGGATCTTGCTCGCAAAAAAACGTGTGGTTCCTAACACTTATTAGAATTCGTGTACAGAGTAATGTTGTGTTTTGTATACGTTAGTACTGTATCCCGAAAACAGCAGCCGCTGGATAGCGACTTACGGGGCACGGTCAATTTGATCACTGCATTCACGTTGAAGCTTGCATGGAATTGTTTTTGGCGTTGCCACGACGACATGATTCAGACGCCACGTAGACGGAAAATGTTGCGCAGGATGTCGGTTTTCCCCAAAAGTTTCATCGTTAAAGTTGGTCACGCGACAACGACATCCGACACGACACGACGCCATGCCGACATCGCGACAAAGTTCCCAAACCAACTTTAACGACGGGCCTGAGCGTAAATGTCTTCCAATTCCATCGTGTCGACGTCAAGGCGGAGTGGAGTAGTAACCTCCTTGTAAAAGTCGATGTCCGGAGAAGCCATCAGCTGCCTCTCGGCCCGGCGGTCGTCCAGTTCCAGAAGCCGAGGCCGCGATCGCCACGAGCGAGGGAGGCGTCAAATTGCGAAATGAGAGGGTCATGATCAATGTCGCTCTCAAAGAAGATGTACGAGAGCTCCTCGTAATGCCCAAGCAGGGATCGATGGACACACGGGAGAAGTCGCTTCGTGATTTCCAAAAGTGCACGCTTCCCATCCGCTTTGGGCGAACGCACGACCGGACGCCTCAACCCAGCGTCGTGCCGACGAATTTGGAGTGGTCAACGAAGTCAAGGTCAAGAAAAGGATGGCGTTGAAGATGGCGTTCACTTATTCCTTCGTGGCGTCAACCAAGTCAAAGAGGGCGTCGTTGGAGGTCTCCTGCTGCTCAAAAGTTGTCTTCGGCGAAGTCACCATGGACGTCCATAAGACGTGCATGTCCTTCTTGTCACCTCGAAACCAAGGCTAGGCGGTATCGGAAACTTCCGATACCCGATATATCGATATATCGGTGATATTACTATTCCGGCTACTATTTGTACCTCACTAGTCGGGGACGGAATTACTATTAGTCGATACCTTTTAATTAATGCGTTATCGGAATATCAATATCGACTAATAGCTCATTGCGTAATATCGGTATCGACTAATAACATGCATGCACATATCGTTATCCACTGATCCCAAATCACTGACATATCGGAAAATATCGGAATATTAGAATTTTGAGGGTCCGGTGCACCAACCGGCGGCTGCTGCAAGTGTGGTGCAACCTGCTCCCAAAGCCATGTCTGAAAGCACCAAATTAGCTAGCTTTCTAGATAGTGGCAGTGACGAGGAGGATGAGGCAGAAGCACTGCCTCTAGTAAAAACCAAGGACGAAGATGCTGAAATCTGTATAGGCAGCCCTGACTGGGAGTCCCAGTGCAGGCCCCTATGACAAATATTTAGGTAGCCAACTCTGGGCTGATGACTGACCCGTAGGTTCGTGCTGTGACACACCGAGTGTCACAGGTAGCTAGACTCGAGACCGTTCCGACTCCGAGACCGCTCCGACTCCGAGACCGTTCCGTGTATATCTAGCTTAGGGTTTATCTAGATTGGTTCCAGGACTGTCTGATATCCGTGAACCGGGATATTCCAGTAGGTCGTGGATCCATTCCACGCTATTTTACCACAGCTTTATTTGGCCATGATTGGCTAAAACAGCCGCTTGGAGAGGTGGTGCGCGACGGCGCGTTTGGGTACACACGGGAATTTATTTGAGATGAGCGGTTTGCGGTGAGCGACTTGGAGCCGCGGCTATGGGGAGTCGACCTGGACCGGGCTTCGTTGACGCAATATTCATTTACGGCATTACGCTTGCCCTGATCCCGCTTGCTACCGATTCTTGGGCTGGTGGCTGCAACACCTTCGACCTCGACAACGTCTTCCAGTGCCCCTCGCTCGCATGGCTCTACCGCTCCTTCCGTGACTGTAGCGTCGCATTTTCCCCACGACATTGCCCGAACGCGCTCCAGCGTACCATCTCCCCTCAGGCTTTCCGAGTTATGGGTGTTCACACACGAGCGAAACGGTCCCTCACGAGGGACTCAGACATTAATGCCTCGCTGAGGCTAACTGACCATGTTCGCAACACGCCGCGAGATCGCCGACTGTTACGAACCCCGACCCTGCTTCCAACACCGACGCCGACGTTGCGACGAGGAAATACTTGCAGGAGCAGTCCAAGTTGGTGGACGAGATCTACAAGGGGCGGCTGCACCGGACATGGGCCAAGGGTATCCGCGAGGATATCCTTGGCGACAAGAAACATTATTTCAGCGGCACGACCGACGCGAGCTTCCTCTCCGATGTGGTGGTCCAGCTGCGTACGGAGTTCGAGTCCGCTGGATTGGGCCTCGCTTCGTTCGACCTTGACGACCCCCAGGCTCTGGTGGTGGGCAAGGTGGATGGACTGTTGTACGACGTGCTTGGTCTCGTCATCGAGAAGCACAGCAACGCGCACGTCTGGCTGACGGGTACGGATGCGTCTACCGACTGGGATGGGCGGCGAGCGCTGGTGGACATCGTCAAGCGCAGCGTGTCTGTGGCGTTACGGGAGTCCTTCCAGCAGGAGCACGCCGCGCTGAGTTATCCCACAAACGTTGACCCGCAGCCGATTTTGGCTCGGGAACAGCGTTTGGTGCCGGATAAAAAGGCCGCCGACTGGACCCCCACCAAGGTCACCAGGAAGCTCAGCCTGTACAACAGGCTTGACCCGGTGTTCTACGCCGCGGTCAAGGTGCGTTATCCCATGGTGGCTGACCTCGCGTCCGTTTCCCTTGTGGCTCTACGCTCTTTGGTCGTCGAGATTTACCACGCATGGGCGCAGACGGACGTCGGGAAAGCCTTCCTAAGTCGATTTGGGCCGTCAATTGGTGCGGTGCGCTTTGGGCGGGGATTCCAGGGTATCAAGCTGGATATCCTCTGCATCATTTGATGGAGAAGCCTATACCCCGTGGAAGGCGGTGTGGTGTGGTCGCATACGGCCACGATGGGGCATATGGTCGGTACCCAGAGGTAGATTGGGTCATGTACGTCGTGCATACAAGGTGGTAGGTGAGTTGAAGTCGATTTGGTCATCCAAGTGGTGTGAACCAACTGAGCTTCGTGCGGGGGGTTGGTGGGGTGGGTGTGAAAAATCGCTACCTCTTGGGTGCATACCTGAGGGGGGCGCTACCCAACCACCAAGGCTGGATGGCAAAGCATGGGGCCAGCATAATTTTGTGATTTGAGTGTGCGGAACACGAATATCAAGTCCGTTTGGCCATCCGATGCAGTGACCATGTGGAAATGGGGTGGGGGCTGGAGGGGGGAGGCGCAACGAGGGGGGGCGAAAATAAGGGAAATCCAGCTTGTTATTCGTGAGTACCCAAACTGCGAAATTTCGATGGCGGGCTTAGGCTGAGAAGTGAGGGGCGGTAGTATGGGTAGAACCTCGCGCTGAATCCGAATCCGAGGTCCGCTGCTCGATTTGGTGACGGGAGGTGGCCATAAATACGGAGCCGCCCTGCGGGGCTGACAGGCGCCACTGAGCTATTCGCTGAATCACGGTGCGAGGCAAAGGGAGGGATGGAGAGTTGATGGCAGATGGGCATGGGAGTGCAAGCGAACTTAAAGTAAGACAGAAATAGGTCGTATGCAAGTTGTATACAAGGCGGTGGGTCAGTTGAAGTCGATTTAGTCCGCCAACGAGGTGTCGCAACCGAAACCCTAACTTGCGCTGATAGGCGGCCGAAATCGATCGGGAAAGTTCGGGTATAGTTTCTAGGTTGTCGAGTATGGCAGTGTCGTATGAGCATGCCAGGGCGTGCGATCGGTACCCTACGGTAGGTTGGGTCATAGACAAGTGATGTATCGGGGAGTGGTTGTGGTGAAGTCGATTTGGGCCGTCAATTGGTGCGGTGCGCTTTGGGCGGGGATTCCAGGGTATCAAGCTGGATATCCTCTGCATCATTTGATGGAGAAGCCTATACCCCGTGGAAGGCGGTGTGGTGTGGTCGCATACGGCCACGATGGGGCATATGGTCGGTACCCAGAGGTAGATTGGGTCATGTACGTCGTGCATACAAGGTGGTAGGTGAGTTGAAGTCGATTTGGTCATCCAAGTGGTGTGAACCAACTGAGCTTCGTGCGGGGGGTTGGTGGGGTGGGTGTGAAAAATCGCTACCTCTTGGGTGCATACCTGAGGGGGGCGCTACCCAACCACCAAGGCTGGATGGCAAAGCATGGGGCCAGCATATTTTTGTGATTTGAGTGTGCGGAACACGAATATCAAGTCCGTTTGGCCATCCGATGCAGTGACCATGTGGAAATGGGGTGGGGGCTGGAGGGGGGAGGCGCAACGAGGGGGGCGAAAA